>JAGDQP010011796.1:0-52063 GCA_022664845.1 Lepisma saccharinum
AAGATGGGTAGATGAAATCAAGCGTTTTTCAGGAGCTACATGGATGAGGATAGAAAATGGCTGAATATGATGATGATAGAGAGAGAGAAAGAGAAAGAACAAAAACCTATTTTTTGACAAGAAACCAACACAGGTTTCAAACAAAATTAAAACAAAAGAAACCGTCGTATCAAATTCCTGAAAAAAAGAAAATTAACGTCTGGTTATATGCACCAATCTAGACATCCAAAGTGGATGCAAGCTTTTGTTTGTTTGTTTATTTGTTTGTTTACGTTTCCATTTTTTGTACCTTTGTATCGCCACGAAACGCAACACATGCAAATCCCAATGCCACATGTCTCTTCAAGGTCAATACCTGATCAGCATACCGGTCTCCTTTGCCATTATTCAGTCAAAAGCACATGTGTATTTTTGTCTAACTGACTTACGCAAAGCAGGGAAGGAAACATTGAAGTAGAAATATTTTTTTTTCAGTATTCATCAAATACAGTAAAAGTCGATTATTTTAGTGCAACTGGTAAAAGAACTTAAAAAACATCCTTTTCTTAAGAAAACAAAATAATAAAACAATTCGTACTAAAAAGGAAAAAAAAAATGTTTGTAAGAAAAATAATTTTAAAAATCAATTTATGCATGACTAAAAGGGAAAGCATACGGGGGCGCTCTCATAATACATTCACTTTATAAGTTCTTCAATTGGTGCGCCCCGTGCTTTTCTTTAGTTACACATAAATTGAATGTTTTAAAAGTAATTTTCTTGAAACCAAAATTATTATTTACAAATTGTTTTATTTTTATTTTTATATATTTTTTTAAGAAAAGCTTTTTTTTTTAAGTTATTTTGGTGTTCAAATAATTTTTCCTTTCTATATATTGTAAGGTGATGTTTTATCACTCAAATCATGCAGTGTTCTGCAACCAGTCAAACACAAACGTCGTTGCAGGCTAGTGTTTATCTTAGGATAAAGATCATACTATATATATAGTAGTTGGCCACCCAAGTAACATACTAAAAATCCCCAAAAATCAAACTTCTGCTACGGTCGCAATCTTGGAAACTGGCTTTTTTTTTTTTTTTTTTTAACGAAAACTAAGCATCACATCGAAAAATGTTTTTAATTAGTTTGTTCAGCGTAAAAGTACAAATCTTTGTTGTTAAGGCATTCTGTTCATCGACCCAGAAGCCACAAAATAGCCCACAAGATAAAGTGATTGTCATGAAATTATATTTCCATTTAGTATTTTGTTTTACCTGAAGGTAGAAATTAATACAAACAACATAAAATGCTCGCAGAAGTTTTTCTTAAAGAGATTACACAATTTTGCTGTAAAGAAATAACAAACAAAATATAGATACCAACAATTAATATCATAAAATTCCAGAAACCCTCACTTACATTTTAATCTGTTCGAAAAAAATATAGGAAGGTTATGACCGTTATTAAATATTACTGAAACCTGATAATTACAGTATGCTCATGTAACTGTCCATATACTCAATGTAATATATTTTCATCTATAAAGTTTTTTGTACATAGAGGTGAAAATTTTTGCATGCAACTTCAGCATCATAAAAGGTAACATACCGATTACTGTATTCAGATGGAGTGTAAAGTCTCCTACCCCTTTCAGCTCTAATAAACTACATACTGAGGATAACATTTTTATATATTGTACCCACATATTTCATACGTTACTTGCTTGGCCAAGTACTTTCTATATACCAAATCCCACGCTTTAAAGAAATTTTTACCGATGATTTTGGCTTCTGAAAAAAAAAAAGTTGTTTTCGTTTGCTTTAGGATTGGTAGAAAAAAGTAATCACAAAAAAGATTCATGATTTTATGCTCAACAAACTTAATTTTAAACTTTTTCGATGTGATGCTTAGTTTCCGTAAAAAAATAATTTTAAAAAAATTAGTTTTGTCCACCATTTTCGAAGTTGGCGGCCGTAACACAAGTTTGATTTTTGGGTACTTTTAGTATGTTACTTGGGTGGCCAAGCAGTCACTACATGTATACTAAGTTTCATGCTTATAAGATTTTTTTTTTTTTTTAACTAATCACAAGATTTCGGCTTAAAGTGATTACACTAAATGTCAAAGTTAATGTTTATGTTGCAAACTTGCTGGTTAACACTCACATCCTCAGCATACGAGCAAAATATATAGTAACCTCAAGACGCGTATATGATCTCTGTGGACATACAATATTGTTCAATACTGTTCTTTCTAGACTTTCTGAATTGCGATTATTGGTTTATATGGTAATAATAATTCACTATGGACCAAAAATACAAGGTAACAGATTCGCCGAAGCCTGACTTACTGCAATACATGACAGAGAAAAACCGAGCTACTATAAATCAGTAGTAGAGCGTTGACTTCGCATTCGGAGGTCCTGGGTTCAATCTCAGCGGCCGACCATCTTGACTCAAGTTTTTCCTGTCACACCAGGCAAATGCCGGGATGATACCTTTGAATTAACCCCTGGCCAACTTCTTACTCAGCACTATCCCGACCTGAGCCTTAGATGCCTACAGGCCATAAAACAAATTCAAATAAGAGACAGGAATCTTTATTCTTGCCCCAGAACTATTGTTTTTATAAACTTCATTACAATTATAAACTTTACAGTATCTGAAGTTAAAGCATTATTCTTTGTCAATTTTACTCTGTCCATGGGGAAGAAATGTAGTGGGATCAATCTTAATTAAAGGTACAGTTTCGACATTCACCGCGTGTGATTCAAGACATCCAGAGAAAATCTCGGTCAGAATGATCGCCGTGAGAGCAAGACTCAAAAATCTGACCTCTCCTCATGTTGATCCATAGTCCACGACCTTTGCCACCAAACCACACAAATGGGTACTATCACCGTCTATTCAGAACTGCTTCACTACCTATAACACTAATGAGAGTTCTACTTAGAACTGAACACCATAAGTATGCTTGATGGGTGGAGGAACTATGTACGGAAGGTTATTTACTCATAAATGATGAAAGGAAACTATGCTCTAACTCAGTTGTCTGCCGTCAGCTTTTCTTATCGCTTCCTTTCTGGAATTACGTTTTGCACTTTTTCAAAATGTAAGAAAATTGGACCAAAAACACTACACAGAGCTCGAAGACCAAAAATTAACGAAGTAGTGGGTTGTAAGATAAATTTAAAATAGTTACTTCGCCTTTCAAGAGCTGTACGAGTGTCTGACAATACTATCCAATTTATTTATGATGGCCTTTAGGCGGCTCAGACCAGAATAGGGTCGGGAAAGCATGTTGAAAGGTAGTCAACCAGGGCCTAGTTTGTAAGTACCAACCCGGCATTTGCCTTGTATGGCTAAAGAGAAATGTTGAAAAAACTCAGGACGGATAGACGACAGCTGGGATCGTTCCCAGGACCTTCCGATTGCTAAGCCAATGCTTTACCAACTGAGCTACGGCCGTTCGGTAGTCTGACAATAATAATAATAAATTAATTTTGACTTTAAAATTCTAAATCTTTTTCACAACACTGATAGTTGATTATTGCGTTAAATGAATGAATACATGAACGCACTGAAAAGAACTTCGAAGTATAAGAGATTCATAGATTGGTGGTTGTTTTAGCTAAATGTATACATTCTTGGAAATTGTATAGCTCCCCACAAAAAGGGAAATTAAAAAAAAAAAATTCTACACTGTGCCCAGTAGTTAATTTCGAAATCTGTTTCTTGGTGGTTTCTTCCGTGGTCTCTTCCATTTTGCTCTGAATGCCTCATTCCAAATACCAGCTCACACACAGTACTCAGTCACTTAAATGGCACGAAACAGCCTTTAAGGATGGACATAAATAAACTTGAATGGCAGAGTAAATGTCGATACTAAAACCTCCAACACAAGCTCTGACTGGACTGGTTTCGCAATGAACTTTCTATTAATTTATGTATTTACTTTGCAGACTTCAGATCGTTTATTTGTTGTCCATGACACGCGCTCCTACTTCCCATCCGGTGATCGAAGTTTCCGCCTACCAAACGAAAGAGAGAGAAAAAAGCTATGACCATAGAGAAATCTTTTTGATGACCCATTTACTCTTTTTATTTGGAGCAGCTCTTCAGCTGACGCACAAAAAAAAAAAAAAAAAAAAAAGACGCAGTTTTTGCAAAGGAATAATCTGCCATCTGGTATAGACTGCGGACCAATTCAAAAGCTACTGGGATTCTAACCCCAGCTGAGCCATGGAATTTCAGTAGCAATTTATATCCTATTCGGGCAAGTTGTAGAGTTCGTGCACCACAACCAATCTCATTAAAATGGACAGAATATTTATTTTTTTCATATATATATTTAAAATACAAAGAATCAGGCATCCGGTGGGGGCTCAAAAATTTCGGTGTTTACCCAGCATCGTGAGGACAATTGGGAAGCTGCTGTGAATAAAAGACAGAGACGATCACAGTGAGAGCTTCAGCTCTCCTCTCCCAACCCGTTTGGTCAGCGTGGGAGCAGTAGACCAACTCCTCCCTTCGGGGAGAGGCCTCATCCACTAGTGGATTGAATATGGCTGTGATTTATTATATATATACACTGAGAAAACATATGGTCACTAAATGTTAATCTCAATTTTGTGAGCCTTGAGCCTAGAAGAACAATGCAAGGTATGTCATATCCCTACAAACGTATTAAATAAAATATATTGCACTTAATTACTTTCAACCCAATTCGAATTCTAACAGGCAAAACTCGCGTCACAAATACTGGTATTTTAATAAAAGAAACAAAGATAATGAGGAAGTCGCCTGACAACGCTGTCCTGTAAAGAAACTTGTAAACGCCACTTCGCAATTCATAAAGTACCATTACTTTTAATGTACTTCTCTTGCTTTTTTCCTTCTTGAACACTGCAATGGGATATTTTCCTGTTATGTTCTCTGCTTAATAAAATGGAATAAAATAACTAAGCAGGGAATTCCACTAATGTGGAACGCTTAAGCTCAGGTGTTAATTTGAAGGCGAGTGCGGATGCACAGAACATTATCTCACCTACAGGAAAATGGATTTCAGTACTTCGCCATAGAAATACATACATACAGGCTACATGTGTTACAAACATTGTACTGGATTCGTGAACAGAGACTACCATTCAAAAGAGCGATCCTTACTTACCCTTTCCAGTCAGTATATATATTACTGCGCTATCGCTACCATAAATAATCAAAGAATTACAAGTGCTTACAACCAATCATCGACCTTATTCAGGGGGAGGGGGTAATTTTCCCCCTCCTAGAACGCTGGAGACTTTTCTCGCAGTGTTCCCAGGACTGGCGCTCTGGGGTGCACTTAGATTCCTATCAAATTGAGTATCAGAGTGTCTTTACAATTCCTGGGCACATGACAAGTTCAAACTGGTCAAGCGTGAGACTGACCACCCCACCTCACTTAGTGTCGTACGACGAGAATATATGGAGGGCTACCTCCACATCCTCCATGTGCCGTTCACGCACGGAATAGATAGTTTATCGTTTTTCTGACGTCCCACATATTCTTACTGAGAACCGTAACATGGAATTCCGTAAACATGATTTTAAAACCCCGGATAAATTCCCTACGAATTACAATTATTTATTGCGTGATTAGGCCAATGTTCGATTTGTGCAATTTCCAGAGGGGGAAGAATTAGTGAGATATGTATTATGCATGCGGTATTTTGATTGTCTATATCACAGGCTGTAATATACCTGTAAACAAGAGCCAGGGAAGATTTTTGCAGAGAGGGGGAAATCCAAACCATCCTTCGCTACAAATCGAACACTGGATTAGGCCCGAAATATCAGTTATCTCACGAAGAGAGAACAGAAAAAGAAGAGAACACATTGTATATTATCCAAGGGTCTATTAAATTTTTCATGATTTACGTGCTTCTACATAACGATTGTGCATTACTCCTTTCTTTCTACGGTCAAACGGGACGTTCTTCCAGTAAAACAAAACAAGCACAAAGAAAAATCAATTGTGGACCTCAAGGACAGTCAAGGGTTTATGATTAACGCGCCATAACCAATAAAAATCTACACATTTTCTTTGTGTTGCAATCAAGCAATCTGCAGTTCGCCTGACTCACTGCGGAGATAATACGGTGTTTCAGTTTCCATCCAAACCGCAATAAAAGGGACAGGAAGAACAAAGGAATCCTCGAACAGCGGTTCATAGAACCGATATTAATAATAACTACAACGTTCACTCGCTCACAATTTTTACTGAATGGATTTTCTTTCATACCCTATAATAATAATAATAATATAAATTATGTTGAAATAATACATCTCTCAGGACACCGTTTCTCAAACAAATTACTGTATCTGTTTCTGTATCAAAATACATTGTTCGAATTGTTTATATCACACGACAAAATATTCTTGAATTCTCAATTAATTTTTCAATGTCACTTCCATCCTTTTGCTTCTGAGTCCCTTATAATATGCAAAGTTTATCATCAACAAAATTCGAGTCATCTGCTTATTTTATCTTACAAGGAAAGTGGTCTAAAATAACTAAAAATATGCTTACGTATTACTTGAACGCCCCCATAGGTAACTACGAATTCTAACTCGCATATTTCATGTATGTTACCAGTAAGGTATTAAATCTGGCGTACAATACAAAGCCTGGCAAAATATAAAATAAGGAATCGAATCTAACCTAACGAAACGGTAAGTTTTTCCAATTTGCTTAAGAACATCAGGCATATATAAAATGCTTAATACGTTGTTGCTTACATATGGAGGGTTAAAATTCATAATGGTGTAAGTCAGATGTCCTGATTACAGATACAAACTTTTTCTTAAATTGTCGTTACTTCTAAAATATGCACAGTTTTGAACCGAAATGACACAATTAATTTACTTCTAACTTTATTGAATTCAAAAAGAAAATATTGAGATACGTGGGTTTAATAACAAGATACTAGACTTTTGTTTACTACAATTTTCACGCAGACCTGACTTATCGCATTAAGAGTCTAAACTCTCCATATACACCCCAAAATGGAAATTACAGCATTAATATGAATTATTATTACATTACATTTAAGTAGTTTAAACAAATATGAAATCAAGAACATTAAATTTGCTCCGCGAGGATTGCAGATACAGGTTGGGAACCAGCCATCCTGAGTTCTTCCCTTCCCTCTTGTAACATAAGCAAATATCCGTCAGGTACCTACAACAGCGATCCATCGCACGCTTTTTCCCGAGCGTTCTGCTCACCACCATTGTGACCCGATTAATGCTATATCCAAGTAAGAATGCATTCTCATTAAAAGGAAGATCATGATAATCGGGCGAGATAATTTTAAATCTCTCTAATGAAAAACATAGTGAAGTCAGGTATGTACACAACGATGTCAACCACTACGTTACACCGATAGTGTCAGCTGAACATCCTGTTCACTCATACACTCGTATTAACGTAGTCTCAACGTCTTAAAGCCTTGATAATACATAATATAGCCTACTGTATTTGCTACGCTATTATTTTCCATCACGAAATATAACTTCTGCAAATTGGCCCAACGTTATTTCATAATGATTAATCAAGACTGCTAATCGATTTTGTGAAATGATTTGGACAAAAAAAAAAAAAAAAGCGGAAATGCTTGTCCCGGTTTAAAGAAAGGTATCGATAAGTTATTCTCTGAAACGATTAACAATTCAACATTTCAGTAAATAATCGTGGATGACTACCAGAACAGTGTGTGCAATTAGCAAAAAAAAAAAAAAAAATGTTTTATTTCTCAAACTTCAGTTTTCTTCAACTGCTAAGACATTTCAATACCACTCCAATATCAAAACGCAAGTATCTCTTGCATTTTCGTTCATACTTCACAACCACGAGGTAACCTACTTGTTATTACACGAAGAGCCAAAGGCAAATCCGTTGGTTTCTGGGCATAAACTGGTAATCTTACCTAACCTTCTTTTGACCTACATTTCTTTGTTAGTAAACACTTGAAGATGGATTCAATTCTTACGACGTCATTTATGTTTTCACATAACGGTATATAAGTTGTTCGGTGGTTACTATCTATCAACCTTATCATAGAATCGGCAAAGGATCCTTAGATAATTACATTGCACTTTGTTCACCTCTGTTATACTTGTATTATACATATTAACTGTTTAGAAAATTTCGCACGTAGAAATAATCTTATCTGATCTTGTATGATTAAATTCATTGCAACGGTCACCGACGTACAAAAATAGAAAACTAGCGTACTTGTGAAACGGATAATGCTTAAAAGACCAGTAAAAAAGAACTGTTAGTTGTTTATACTGTACATTTGAAAACATTCACTTGGAACGATTATTATTATTATTTACTAATATTCGCGACTATCATCAGTTTAGATAATCCACTCTTCTTTTCAACAATGGTCGCACCAAGAGTCACAATTCAATTCCCTCCATGTGGTGGGGCTTGTAGCGAAGATCTGTAGTCTAGCTACCGCAATTCAGCAAAGAAACCAACAAACAATAGTTCATGGCATTACAAATGCGGGTGTTCGGAAGTGCAAAGTCAATTCCGGAATTCGAAATTTATTCGATTCTCGAAATTCCGACGTTCCAAACACCCTCTACTACAGAGACATAATCGCATTAATGCGGTACTTTCTAACTGAAAATCAGATAACTAATGTCTCAATTTTATTATGAGTTTGCGTATATTGTAATATTAAATACTGTTAATTTCTTGGCGAAGTTGTTCAACATAAACGCGATTTTGATGTAACTTACAGCTGTCGACTACACTCATATTTTTTCTTGGATTTATATGAGATTAATTTAGGGGTATAAACAGTAGTATGGCTTACACCAGTCGATCATTTACATAAGCATTTGTTTTATTCGCCTTACACCTCGCACATAAGGATTTTTTGAATTACTTATGCGTTCACTTAATTATTTTGTGTGGAAATTTATTACCACTTTTAATCATTTCACCGTAGTAAAGTATATTACATCCTTATACAAAGTCAATACACTTTTGCACAGTACTGCATTCCAAAATGAAAACCTAAGTAAAACGAATTTTCAAATAAATATTTTTATGAGAGTGATCTACAACTTTCAGTGATTTTAGCGAAAGACAAAAAACCTCACATATTTCACCCTCTTTATATTTCCTTGAAATTCTCTGCATAAATGTTTCAATTAAGGTCAGCTGTCAACGGAAGAAACTTAATACACCACAAACAAAAACAAAGAAAAACGAAACACCTGTACCGCCCAGCTTATTACAACATTCTGAATTCCAGCTGTATGAACCACTCAAGACTAACGGAACTAACAGGTGGTTTAAAAATAACATTTTATTAATAACAAACACATTTTCACATAGTTCTTGTTTGTTACCACATCTCATGCTTAGTTTACTTCCTTCAACCCACCTGATCGTTGCGCAAATGTTTCTTCTTCCTTTTATCTAACAGTCCACCTGACAAACCTTTACGTCATCTTTTTTGACCTGGATCAATTTATTTCTGAGTGACCTACCTAAAACAACAGAATACAGCTATATTTCGAAATGGTGTTAGCTAAATTTATGTTAGCAACAGCCATGTTCTACAAATTTGGAACTTGTAAATGAATCCTACAGCATTCTTTAACAACCCACTTCTCCCATGCTTAGGGTTAACTAGAGGATCGGCTCCGGATTTCGAACCCGCACTCTCAATCACATAGACAAGGAAATATACCATTTTGCTTGGTCCTACGAGTGTGAATTTGTTTATGGCTTTTTGGCATCTTTGCCTCAGGCCGGGATAGTAGGTAGAGGATGGGAAGGTACCAACCAGAGCCTTTTTAAAGTACTATCCCAACATGTACCTGGTAGAACTGGAGAAAATGCTGGAAAACCTCAGCATAGTCAGCCGTGGGGTTCGAACCCACGTACCTGACCATTGCCAATCCAAAGTTCGCCATGTTATCGCCTGGACCACAAGGCTGAGTGCGAATGCGACATACTCTAGCTTAGGTACTACGCATTACAATGTATGGAATAATTCTTTCTCTTCTATTTCGCTCTTTCTTCCTCATTATATACTCCTTGTTTTATTCCTTTCCCTTGAGGGAAATCTCACGTGTTTCATTAAATGTGAATTTCGTATTATTCATAGGTTTCATTTCCCATTGCCGACACGCTACTAACAACAACGCCTTCAGTATAAAAGCAGAGTCCTAACAAATGCTTTCTTCAATGAACCTCTAGCGAGAATTTCGGCGCATAATGATTACATGGCAGCGAATGCATCCACCCATCCACCAGTAATATATATATATATATATATATATATATATATATATATATATATAAAAAGAAATTTGTACACAACTACTAATATATAAGTCTTTCCTACGTGCATCAAGATTTTCCCATACCTGGGATTAGTGTCGCCACGTTGCATCTTTGCACGAGTGATCAAAATTACATCCTTGATACAGTTGACTCGGGATAATTCTAGGTATCTCGTATTGTACTCAACAGCGATTCTTCATTGTTACATTTTAATAAGGAATCTGATTTTCAGAAAATCATTATTACATTTTTATTTTATTTTTAATTTTATTTAAAGCCTTTAGCCATTTCATGCTCAGGCGGAAAATAGAAGAATTTTGATGGAAGGAATGAATTAAGTGGGGGGAAACGGGAGAACCCCAAGAAAACCCACGCATACGGTGTAGCTACATGTATTAGCGATTTCATTCTGCAGAGACTGTTTCGAAGCAGCAGCGTGATAGCCAGACAATTACGAAATCTTGGTCCACTTTTTCCTGTTATGCTACGCTAATAATACTAGGAAAGTATTCTGAATTAACGCCTACGACAAACTAATAATGTGATGATGGGATTATCTCTACCACTAACATTGTAAAAAAAAACTAAATAACCCTACATTATCAAATTCTACAAATTACAGCAATTTAACTTCATGTCGATGTTGAGAGATATTTAACATTAAAGTTTCTGTCCACTTCAAGCACATAACGCTAAAATATTGCAGAGCTTTTATGACGTCAAAATCGGGTATTACCCGGCTACTAATCAGATAGCCGTGTAAAATACACGCAAATGCGTGAAAGAAAAATCAAGAAGCACAACAATACTAGCAGTACACGTATTAGGGACATTACAAACACACCCAGGGATAGTATGAGTAAAAGGAATTTACAAGTACTCGGGTACCATGAATACAAGGAGCGAAAGTAATACCCGTGACACAGGTATAATACTCTATTAGTCTGATTTTTTAAAATTGTTACATTCTAAACTCTAATGCATAATTTTTCAATTAATTTGGGCAGGTTTATGCTATTAATATCTGCAAAGAAAACACACACTATAATCTTTAGCATATACTTTGGATTTTCCATTCAAAACGCCATTCCAACTTCCTTCCCACAATTTAGAGTTGGTTTGAAGAAATAAAAAAAAAAAACAGCATCCCACAATTCAGACTTCTCTTGACGAGAAAAAACAGCAACATACACACGAGTCCTAAATACCCACTTACCTACCTAGTACTCGAAGAAGAAAAAAAAACATGGTCACGGCACAGAATGGCTTCGTTACATCATTTTTTCTTTTCAAGGATACACACACTTCATTAACGTACCCTCATGAGAAAAGTCAACTCTAACCGCATCTTACACTACTTTGTGTATTAACAAATAGCAATTACGTACGCATTTTGCTTTAAAGTAACAGGCATAAGAAACGCACAAATGAAATTTTAATTCTCTTATTGTATTTTAATAACGTACAGATAACGTGCATATATATATTCAAGACGTAGGAAGTTTCTCTTCTCAAATCCTTTTCATGTTATCACTTCACTCTTAGACGTTGTCTACTGAAAAAATCTGAACATTAATTACAATATACTACCCAAAGAAACACTTCCGATTCAAATTCTGATACTTAATTCAGGTCCGTCACCTGTAGGGAGGGCACGAACATCTTAAAGAAGGGGTGGGGCATGAGTCACGATACATTATCATCTTATACCATATCTGCACTAATCATTAATTTAAACTTGTTTTAAAATTGCAACATCAATGTTTTAACCTTTCACAAAAAATGTAATGATTACTGACTGTGACTACCAATGTCCCGTATTTAATTTCTTCATTCATCTTGACAGATATTTTTTTTTTTAAGTATACAGGGTATCATGTACTTAAATATACCAAATTAGGTCAAATAAAATAAATTTTAATCAAGTATTTTACGGTATTGCTAACACTATTGCATTTAGCCTCTTACCGTGGGGGAAGGAAAATGCAAGGCAATTGCTCCGGTCTGGTGTAACTGAGAGAAATAGTCCGCATGGCCGACATGAGCTGGATTTGAACCCGCACTGCCTTCCCAATGCCTATCTACACGCAGGGACTTACTGTATTTTGATAAAATATATTCGCAGTTGTAAACAACTTTCTCCTCTCTTCACGCTTGTCCTCAGAACTTGCGGAAACTCACGACTCTTCCTTAACTTTCCATCTCTTGCAAGCCACAAATTGCAGCTACAGAAACAGAAACGAACAACATTTCAACTTTCACTCCAGCCAATTTTTCATTCTGCGATTGGTCTTGTGGGGGCATACTTATTCACCACGACCCAGTTTACTTAGTTTAAGAGCACAATGGGCAAAAATAAATATACGGTAATAGCTTCAAAAACTTCAATATAGCAAATTCGTGGGAAACACTAATGAAAATTACACACGTCTGTGCTAAAAATATTAAGTCATTATGTAACAACCTACTCCCACAACAAAATAAAGATCACAAAGGTAAAACTTCCTATGCCCAATTAAACACAATCACCTAGTTATTAATGATCACCAACGAAAATTGCATTCCAACCAACGAGTGAGCAGTATGTGAAAAACTTGACAGCAGCACCCAGTGAACCAAGTAATGTGTACGTAATTGAAACAACTGTCACGCACCACCTTCCAAACTGATCCGTTATGCATGTCTGTATCTCACAGACTCCTCTTACAAGTTTCTATGTCTCAGACAAACTGTACATACAGCGCACGATCACAAATATTACCCGAGTTTCGCAATGCTAAAAGGAAAGAGGCGATGCCAATCAAAGCTACTTTCACTTCGTAAGATGGAACAGTTAAGTTTCTAGAATCACAATATTTATACGATTTCTTAAAACATAACTGAACTCAATTTAATGTAACCTAACTCATCTCCGAAAAGGACCGTAAAACAAATCGCTAAAAATACAATCACCAGCAATAATGACGATTAGTGATATCTCTGATTGACTGAACTATTATTAACGTCCTTTATGAGCTGCCGAGCTTTTAAATACGATTCCTAGAAAGTTGTAAAAAGGGCTCCGAACCACTTCGTTGAATTGACTCCGGGGGGAAATGAACCCATGACCACGCGCACAGGAATCGAGTACAGTAACCTCTTAGCCACCCTGAGGTCAGTAATACCTTTGCAAAACAATGGTAACTGTATAACCGGTTACGTGATTGGGTATTTGTTTATAGATCGATATACCTATTAGTTTACAACTAAATGTATATTAGAATCAAAGCCCACATATTTTGGACTACAGCCCAAATTGGGTAGTTCCATTTGCTGTTGTGAACTGAATGCAACAACAGCTTCCCCTTGGCTGGTTTTCGTCACCGAAGAAAGAATCTAATTCATTACACAAGTAGAGTTCTCTTTAATGTCCTCACGACGCGACGTCCCAACCGGTAATCGAATCCGGGTCCACCCATACCGGAAGACGGCAACGTTAATCGTTTTGCTACGTAGGAGCTTTACTAGACATATTTCAAGTACATTTCCAGAGTTCATTTTTCCTCGTCTTCAGCTATCAGCTTTCTTTCATGTTTTCCTTGGCGGAAACACCACGGAAGCATCATCTTAACACTGCTGCTCTTTTCACATTGTTTACGCTCTTGATGTTAATGTAAATAACGGTTAGAACCAATATAGAAGACTAGCAATAAAAAAACATCTTTCTTTCTTTTGCTTCTGTAATGAGGAAACATATTCCTTTATCTGGAAGTTATGGAGTTAGTGATCATTTACGAGAACAATAACCTTTTTTCACCTTCTCGTATCACGATATAATCTTTAGTACGGTAAGCTTTACTGCGTCTCAATCTACGGCCTTTCTAGAACCAACAAGAATGGATTGGAATAAGTCAGGCTGATTTAAACCAAAGCTTCTTTTAAATAATCGTCGTTCATTTAAATATATTATGAAAATGAAATTACTTCAGTCTGAAAGCAAGTGTTTTTAATTCACTTCCTTTTAGAAATATATTGTACAGGTTTCACATATGAATATATAAAACATTTAGGAGAAAAGAACTCGTATAATATTATCTTTGATCTACAGAAATTACGATATATCAATGATTAGTTCAAAATAAAGTAGAACCTCGATCATCCGTTTCTCAACTAAAACTTTTAAGATTTCCATTTTCCGTGTGTTCTGAACCAAGTAAGTTGCATTTGAATCTGCAGAAACATTGATCCAATTTTCGGAACAAGATGACACTTCATTTCCAGATATCCTTAGAAGAATTATGATGGATATAAAAAACAAAACTGTTGATGACAGAGTGCAGAAAAACTTTACTTTTTTTTTTTCCACAGGAACCTAAAAATGTATTTCAAGACTATATAAGGTAAATAACTGCGTTTAAATAAAATGTACGGGTATCCGTGCTTTTCGATCAATCGTTATCCCCCATCCCCTCCAATACGACGGATAATCGAGGTTGTATGTATTTGTAAGGGTAAAAAAAAAAATACAAATAAATTGTTTTGTTCCTTTACAACACTGGTTTTCAATCCTCGATTTAACTAATTCTAAGATTTCATTTCATGCTTTGTTTTACGTTTTTCACCCACTCTTCTATATTACTTGCACTACTGAGTTATTTAGTAAATAAGCATTTTAGAAAATCACAACTAACGTTTTTCAGGAGGAAGTGGGTTTCATGCTATTGCTATTGCACAAAATATCAAAAGAAACCAGTTTTAACATTTGGAAATAGACTACCTGTTTCATTAAATAAAAATTGTTAAATTTAAAGAAAGAAGGAATTGCTGTGTATTTAATAATAATGAAGAACTAATTGCATACATATGAAAATATTGGCATATCCCACTCCTGTCTTCCGTTGCCAGAACTAATGTCTGTTCACTGTTTGAAAACGAGTAACAATTTAGAAGCCGTTTCTGTCTAGACGACCTCATATCTTTTAATGGTTGGAACCAAAAGATAAATAAAAAAAAAAAAAAATCTTTCACTCCTGTTGTCGAGGTGGTCAGACGAGACGACGAATAATCTTGTAACATGGTATTTTCCTGGAAAGATTCTTCTAATTTCCAACATTTATTGCAAACAGGCTTTGCAGTACTTGTCCTGTAAACATTACATTCAAAAACAAACTAGCTTGATCTTGCAACTTAATATACGAAATTAATCTCTTCTTCAGTTAAACTGTATCCGAGCCTTGTAAAATATGCATAAAGTAATGAACAATACAAGTGTTCGAATTTTTTCCTTTCCTCTTCATTTTCAAGATTGCCTTATATATTTTTTCTTCTCAATTTCTCCAACTTTTGCTATTGCCACTTCCTTGTATTTTGTAAAGCAATGATATCGTCACATCGCTTATCGCATCTCGTCACATCGCTTATCACTTGTATTATTTTGTCGATCTACTGCCAATATTTCCTACAAATTTGCAACAGAAATTACCCCAAACGTTTCATTGCACTTTTCTTAATAACTGCCCTCCTCTAGCAAATACTTTGTGTATTTAGAAGAAAGCAGATCAGAGCATCATGCTATATTCTGCTGGTTGTCCCTCATTGTGATTCTATGCCAGGTCTGTTGTTGAATGTGAATTGTGTCGGAGTTTCCTCGTGGTGAGTGGGTGTTCGGAATTACGGAAATGAAATATAGATTCCTGAATCGAAATGCCAATTTGTGTGATTCCGGAATTCCGAAGTTTACTCATGGGATTTCAAAAATGCAGCTTTTTGAATTAAAGTAACAAGATTTGAAATATTTTTGGACTGTCCCTAGTGCATGAGTGGTTCAACTCATACACTTGTAATCAAGCAGTCCCGGGTTCGATCTCCAAAGGAAATGGGAAATTCCGTAATGGCGGAATATATATATATATATATAATGCGAATTAATTTTAATTTTGAGACAAAATAACGTGTTTTCCAAGAATCTCGACAATAATTTACCAGTGGTAGACATATTGTATGTATCTGGAGCGACTAAAGATTTCTAATAATTTGGAGTTAGTCACATGACGCTTTCGAACCACGGAACCAGTATAGACAACTGCAGTTTAAACAGTAAGGCAATGTAAAAGAATGGTCGGGACTGCCGTCTGTCAATCTGGTTGTCTGAAATTACTTCCCGTGTGGTGATCCTTCCTTCATAAAAAATTTTGACTGTATTGTAAAAATAATAATAATAACATTATTATTATTATTGTTAAATTGCTAAGTACTGAAATTTTGTTAAAGAATATTCGAGAATGACAACATTTGTTAACAAATTTTCGCAAAATTGCTAAAAAAAAAAAATAATTTCCAGCTTAATCCCTGATAAAGTATTGCGAATTCTGGGATTGGCTTCGGACTTCCAAACAGCCCTAGTCATGTAACTTCACAAAGAATATAGGAATAATCGGATGCTGTAGATTTCATCTTTTATGTATCCTAATTCTTTCACACCAGTTTGATCGTGTGAGAATATCTTATATTTGTTCACGTAGGCCCACCTTTCGCTATAATTACTTCCTTCTTTCCCGTTCTTCTTTCTGTTGCAGCTTTTATCAGTTTATGTCCTGTTGTGGGCTATTATAAATTCTTGCTTACTGATGTACTCTTTCGCACACCCTTCCTTAAGTGTCTCCTCACATCGCTGTCGTGGTCCACTTATAATTAAGTTATAAATCAGTGATTTTTTCGTTGTTACATGTTCTTTGGTCGTTATTTTGTTATGTTTACTATTGTGTTTCTTGGTCTTCATTCTTGTGATTATATGCTAGTATATCTTTTCAGAATTTCTCTTTTATTGATCTGGCATTGATCTCTCGCTCCAACTGGAGGATGCTATTAGGTCTATGTTGTTGTTAATTCTCTGTACTGTGCTTCTGGCTGTGTACGTTAGTTGACGGAAGAATCGCTAATTTTAACTATAAAATCTGTGCCATGTTATTTATTGTTGTGAAAATTGGTTTAAATGTATTCATTCATAAACACGTCATTTTTCCAACATACTGTCAACCAGTAAAAGAAAGCTCAACAACTTGTACCATACCAATTAAGTCGAAGTCTTTGTTTGGAAAACATGGGTAAGTCAAAAGAGAAAACGAACATTTTCCTTAGATGAATCTCTGAAGAAAAAAAGAAATGTGAACATCCCTGGGTTATTGAAATAGTTTAGTGTTAATATCGAATAAATACAGGTAATACCACAACCAAACTTGTAAACTGAAAACTGTAAGCTGATATATTTTGAAATTGAATTTAATGTAAGGCCTTTGGGCAACTACGACTAAGGGCGAGAAACGGTTGGGGAGAGGATGTGGGAAGGTACCATTACGGCATTAGTCTGGTGTGGTGACAAAGAAATCCCTGGAAAAGCCTGTCAGAATGGCCGTCCGCTGGGATCAATTCCAGGGCCTTCTTAATACCATATTTTGTAAACAAGATTTATATCTCCATTCCCATTCGTCAATAGTTTCATAAATAACTACACTTGTGACGACAGTTTATCTGAGAGGGAAAAAAACGATCATAAGATTACTCGTTAAGATGACGACTATTTCTTTCTTCTCTGCATTTTTTATATTATTTTCTTTTTAGTTCACAATGGTGCGTCGTGTCCTCAAATCTTGCAACGTTAACTTAACTCATTTCCTGACGTCATACAATGATGGGATTTTGCACAGCGACGTTAGTTCGGTGACAATACAATATTTCATTGTATTATTTCTATATATTTTAAAATTATATATTATTTTTTTAATACATACTTCTTTGTCCTAAAATAAATACTAGCCTGCAACGATTTTGCGTTTGACTAGTTGCAGAACACTTTAGGATTTGGATCACAAAACATTAGCTTGAGAAAAAATATCCGAACACGGAAATAACTCGAAAAAAAATCATAAGTTTTAAGCAATTCGTACTAAAAAGTAAAAAAATAATTGTGTTTATTCATGACTAAAAAGAAAAGGATGGGGCGCGCTAATTCAAGAATTTATAAAGTGCCTATATTAGAGCGCGCTCATGCTTTTCTTTTTAGTCATGCATAAACAAAATTATGTTTTACTTTTTAGTGCAGATTGTTTAAGGAAAGTTTTTATTTTTTTTTTAAATTATTATTATCGTTCTTGAGATTGAAAAAAAAATGAATCTGCAAGAACTAATGTCTCACCTAAAAAACACAAGATTTAGCAAGATTGGGATAGCCAATTAATTTACTATACAAACAACGAGGAGTATGAAAATCACACCCATTCTTTCGTCCAATGGGTTGTTTTAGCTTCACGTGATACCAGCTTGGCAACACTGACAACCCGGTGCAATAATTTCTTGAATATCACTTTCAATCGAAAAGAACGTCTTTTTCCCGGTGACGGGCTTTAACTAGTTTTTAAATTTGTATCCACACAAAATGTATTTGTGTAAAAGGAATAACCAACCCCCCTCTATGTATGCAATCCAAACGACATGTGTCGTATGAGTTGCATACGATAATAGAACGCTAGCTCAGAAGAAATTATTGTTACGCCGGATGTTACAACAGCCCACTCTTCCTGATCAAAAATTTAGGGTCGGGTATAGTCTACCGTCTTCCTCTTATCAAATAAGACGTTGGGCTTATGGCAAATGTGGATGGTTCATCAAATATTGATTTCATTCAATGTCAATGTAGGCCTATTCTGAATTTTGAATTATTCATGACCCTCAAGCACCTCAGGATAGAGTGATGGAGAGGGTGCTGTGAGGTAGTCAGCCACAGCCTAGTGTATTTGCCTGGTATGACTTCGGAAAAGACCTAGAAAACCCTCCGTCACGATGGGCGACCGCTGGGATCGTTCCCAAGACCTTCCGATTGCTAATGTATGTGTGGGTGTCTATAATGTAATAATGTAATCATTCACCTTTACGCCCGGAAAAATACTGGAAACATTAACGGTTATTTTTGAACTGTGAGAGACAAACCTAAGGTTTATATTTGAATAATATCCCACCTCGGGGTGGCCGATGGATTAACGACCTCGTTATCTGTGCGCATGGTCACGGGTTGAATGTCCCCCGGGCTCTCTTGAACGGAGTGGTTTTTAGCCCACTTTACCAAAAACTGTAGGTCCCGTCCTTAGAAGCTAACCAGCTCGTTTCGGATGTTAATAAGAATTCAATCAATGCAAGCTCTACGGAACTATAGCAGCTAATGAGGTGGACGTTTAACAATGTTATTGAGATTACTATGTACAACTACGGACAGAATTGTTTTTACTCATGTCTATAACTAACTTTTTCTTTATGCAAAAATAAATATATTGAAATTTGGTATATATCAGTTGACTTGCATATAAATGAACAATAACATTACGTACTTTTGTAGAAAATATTGTCCTGATATTTAGCTAAAGTGTAATATTTGAAAACAATCCCACTTCTCGTTGAAAAAAAAATGTGTCCAAAAATCTCACTAAGTTGTTTTGTTTTGTTTTGTTTACTGGAGAGGGATGTATTTGAAATCCTAATTCCAATTTTGTTCAATTTTGCTCGATCTTGCTCAGAAAAAGAATCCAATGGAGAAGTTTTGTTACTGCAGCGATGAACTTGCAAGTTCCGTAAGTCATAGAGTAAGTAAATAATAATATGTTACACACATGAGGGGCACTGCAAATTTGTGAAATATTTTCTACAGACATGCGTCAAAACTTTTATTTATAGCTGTACTATGACTATACTATGTACTTTGAACCAGTTGCAAATTTAACTTTTTTCATTGTCAGCTGTATAAGCATACCACGTAATAATATTAGCTCTCGTAAAGACATATATTAACTAAACTGCACATCTACCTGACAACAGATCCGACTTCATATATATTGGGAATCTCGGTTAGTTCAAGGTTAAACGTATAGTTGGAAAGCTAAGTTTTTGTTTACATAGAAATATACTGTAAAAAATATAGATAGTCTCTCGAGGTAGGTCAAGATCATTCAGAAGGTAACTTTTTTCTAGCTACTACTTTGACTCAGTCATAATTTTCTTTGTTCTAAATGTTAAATTTTCTCGATTTTGAATAAAGATTCCCTCGGATATTTGGCGACCAATATTGGTTAAGAACCTTCTCTAATGAATAAAACTTCTCCATCTAAAAAAAAAAATCACTGGTTAAAGTATGTATATTACTACATCAATTAAAAAATTGTTAAATTTTACGCGGAAATTTTTCGGGACAAATATATTCGGGATTTTCCATCACATCACTACGTACACTATAAATTTTCCTTCTGAGAGCACAGAAACGTTTAAACATTGAATACTATCCTGGGCTCAAAATGGACTGGTGCATACCGTGAATATGGTACTCATAGGCAAAAAAAAATAATAATAAAAGTATATTAACGAAGGTAAGGCGTTCCGTTTCGTAAAAATGTCTATTTCGAGTCCTGAATTTCCTTCATTCGCCTTTGTGTTTATTTATTCCTAATATCTACAGAATTTTAACCACTCTTTTCCTTGAACAGTATGCAGTTACAAAGTGACTGAATTACTTGTTTTATTTACACGAACGTCATATGTTTCTTTGACCTCACGGTCATCACCCCATAAATAAAAATGGTCGCCTTTCAACTGATAACAAACAACAAAGACATACGTGCAGCATCTGAAACGTGAGTGCGCAGTCCTCTCCCATACACGCACATATTACTTTCCACTCAGCTGTTTGTAAACAAAGGGACGAGTTTCAAAACAATGCCACTTCGATTTTTAATGCATTAAACTTCTCCACACTAGGACAGTAAGTCTCAAAATTCATTCTCGATGTTAGTAAAAGATTAAATTCTTATTCATTTAGCTAAATAAGCAGTCTTGTACTTAATTTCTTTTAGCTTTCGGCATTAATAATACGCATGTACACCCGATGATGACCCTGAACGTACACTTACATTATAAGAGACTTACTTACATGTGTTCAGTACACAGAACTAAAAGTGAAACAAAGTGGTTTGTTATTCATATTCAGTACTTACGTGTGGAATTGATGATGCATGTAAATCCACTAAAAACTAGGTTTCCTTTATGACAGAACACGCTAAACAAAGAACCTTCCACCAAAACAGCTGTCGCTTGCAAAGGTTTAGCTGTATGTAAACCTAATATACGGCAAGATCAGGAAACCAGAACTTAGGATCACAACAACCGAGAGAACACACTACTACGACTCAACACTGCACTTTTCCTCTCCTTCGCTCGCTCTCCAGCAACAAACTGCCCTCTCTTCAACCTTGCCTGCCTGCCTTCCTTCGATAGCTGCTTGCTTGTGACGCACACCGCGTGCTAATGATCTCGCCCGTGGCGGTCAGCCAACCATCGCCCGCTCTCTCTCATTGGTCGCTCACCTACCCTAACTCAGACTGTTGCACTTGCTGTTCTTCAACACAGCAGCACTTCGTTTTCCCTCCACTGAAGATCTCTTTGTAGTCTTTATCAATTAAAAAGAAGCAACAAAAACACGACAGAAGGAAACAAGATGAAACCCACAAGATAAAAAAAAGAGGAACAAGAAGCTTGTCTCTTTCCATCAACACTGCCTACAATGGGTAAAAACTTGAAACTGGACAGAACATGTAAACTCGGAAAATGTATTTTCACTAGCTCATGAATGGGTTAAAGTGAAATTTAAAAATACGGAACATTTCTAGCAGAATATTAACATTCGGGAATGACTCCCCCAACAGGGTTCCACAAAATTTGAAGAAGTGGTGCCTTCTGCGCCAACCCACAATGACACCCCACTCTTCTCAAAATAAGAGTGGTCACCACGAAAAGTAAGAAGAGTTACCGTAAACAAGTACATGTGGTTGTGTACTCAGATTTTAAAAAAATGGACGATGAAAAAATTCCAAAACTCGTACGATCTGGCAACAACGAAATAATATATGTTGCAAGCAGAGCCAGATTAAGGGCGGGGGGCTAAAGGGCTGCAGCCCAGGGGCCCTAATCGTCAATAGCCTACAGTCCCCAAATAGCTTAATCCTTAATCCAGCACTGGTTGCAAGCACGACATACGGAATTAAAAATTTAAAACTGTATTGAACTTTACTTCGTAGTTGCCAAATTCTGCAATTTGTCGGACAGTGTACCCATTGGCCATTTTCTATGAATTTTATTTAAAGCCTTTAGACAACTTTGGCTCAGGACGAATGGATGTGGGAATTAATAGAATGAAGAAAGTGGAACCGGGAGAACCCTGAGAAAGCCAACGCACACGGTGTTTAAATGGCCCTACAATGAATGACCACATGGCACGAGCCGGGATCAAACCGAGGATTCCACGCACCAGATGAAACAATCTACCAGTGATCCACCGCGGCCCCGCCATTTCTAAGAATCTGGGTGTATATGAAGAAGATAGTGAATTTCACAAACAGTTTTAAATGCTAAGTCAAATTTTCCTAATTCAACCTTCCAAATGAAGTTAGCTGAGACGATAACAGTTGTGTAGTTGTGGCGCTGCCATTAACAATATGAAATATTATTGTTATGTAGAATGGAGAAAGTAGCGGTCAGAGCATTTAGTTTTACTATCCCGGCATTCGCCTGGTGGAATCTAGATATTATCGGAAAACCTTAGGATGACCGGCTGAGTATCACAAGCACTGGATAATGAAAGCTGGTTATCGACACATTTCGTGGCGGTATGAATTTCAAGGTTCTTTTAAAAACTAATTTATACTTATTAGACACAAGTTACGGGAATTTTAGTCAACAATCTAAAATTTAATGTAAGATTACGCTTTTTGGGTTTTACGTCGTGTATCTTATTTTGTATTACGTTTTACAATTATTTCATCGATTTAATATAAAATTTCATTCCACGAACATTTTTTCTCGTAGAGCTGGAAGCAGCAGTAGTTGTGAAGACGAAATTTAAAATGCATACATTCAGTGTACACCTTACGAATTGCTGGTTCCAGAGAAAGACTTATCGGTATGTTGAAAGTGGTCCAAGTACAATGCAATAAATTGGGCCGTGAAAAAAATCCGATGCAGGTGGGTGTATGCAAATTTTTAACGCAAGTGTGAAGCAGGTGCATGTAAATCTGGCTACGGTTTCAATTCGAAACGTATAGGTTAAGTCGGCGTATGCGTGTATTTTACAAAGTTCACAATCTGTATGCATGTTCGCTATACAAATCCACACCGTTGGACCAATCTGCAGTCTGGACCAAGTTTGTGTGTCTACAGCATTCGATCAGCGAAGCCGTCAGTTACATACTGTCCCGGAATCTTTCCCCAGGAATCAATTTCATACTAAAAAAAAATAGCCTACCTCCTTATGCATCCCAGATAACACGTGTGTTTATTGGGTTGCATATGATGGAGGATATGGAAGTTTTGATACGAAAAATATGGAAGTTGTACTTAACCAGTCGCAAGATCGTTGTGTCCCGGGAGGAGATGGAACATTCCATCACTTGTCTCGTGCAACCAGCAGGCGTATCGGGTAGTATCATAAATCTGATATGTTTGGTACTCTTGGAATAAGTGTTCGGTGCAACAGAAGTAACCCTTACAAAAGCAAACAATACAAATGGATAAATGGTAATTACAGAATTACGAATCTGAATTTCATTTATGGCCTTTAGACATCTAAGGCTCAGGCCAAGTTAGAGGAGGGGAAAGAATGAGTCGGCCATGGTCTAAGTTGAAGGTACTATCCCGGCACCTGCTTGGTATGACAGTGCAAACACCCTGGAAAAGCTCAGTCATGATGGTCGGCAGCTGGGATTGAACTCTTTTACGTTCCAAACGCTATGCCAACGCTCTACCACGGCCGCTCGGTACACAACTACGATCGTATCATCTACAGGGTGTCCATAAAGTCTGCCAGCAACGCCCGCCCCTTTTCACCGTAACGTACGAAAATATGGGAATATGCTGAAATACGTATTCGTTATTTTGCGAGGCTTGCATTTTTGTCTAAAAAAAATCACCTCCGGCTATCCCTAGAGAAACGACAGCACATAAAAATAACTTTGCTAGGGAAGTGTTTCGACACCTTGCACTTTTCTGTTTAACTTCTAAAGCATAAGCAAATAATACTCATAAAATGGTCACTTTCGAACTTTGCCATTTTGTATAGAGGTAACATATTGATCTCGGAGTTGTCTGAAAACTTCTCTTTCATCAAGACCTTTTAAACGATATATTACTCGATCCACCTCGCAATTTAAAATTTTTTAAGTTGGCCCGTTACTAACCCCGTAAAAATTTTTTAGCTAAAAATCTTAGCCTCTCAAAATATTTGAATAAGTATTTATTTATTTTCTCATATTTCCACTCGTTCCGGAGAAAAGCGGGTGGGGAGATATTTTATGGACTCCCTGTCTATTCTATAACACTACTAAGTTAGCAATACTTGAAGATTCTTCTGCATCCTCCCTTGTAAATGAGAGAAACAGTGATCTTTCATTCTCAAAACTCTGTCTTGAACGAAACGAAGCCATGAATATTTTCGCATCACTTTCTTCGCAGAATTAAAAAAAATAAAATAAAAAAAATAGGCCAAACACATAAACGTGCTTTATATATATTCTAGGGAAAGTGTTTTTCGTATTACGAAACAGTCATAAATGTCTTATGAATGATAGTGTCCATTTTATGAGAAGACACAACTCTTCCAGAAACTAGATCCTATATCATTTGGAGCTTGGCTGACCGTAAGTTGTACATGCGAGAATGGGACACTTTCTCAGTAATTCTCAACACATAAAAAGGTAGAAAATTTTAATGTAAATGTACGTAAATGTTCAACCAAATACATAATGTTCACAGTATATAAATCTTTCCCGCAGAAGTTCATAGCAACTTAAACTGTGGGCTACTTTTCCTTATACCATTCGAATTTCTCACAAGTAAACCTATAGATGGTTCAAACTGCTTTTTCGCCAAAACTTGACCGAGGAGTAGGAAGGAGTACATTGGAAAACCACCAGAAAGCACGGTTAAAAATGCTTTCGTCCATAAAGACGGGCGCAATGGCCAAAAGAATAAGTACTTATAGTGTTAGTTGGAAAACATACGTTTATATGTAAAATGCTTGAGATCATGGAAAACAAATATGAATGGATACTGGGTCAATGTTACCAGGAATACATTAGTGAAATCAGTTTTGCCATAAATGAATTCTTGAGAGAAATAATGAGAAGTGGCATTAGTGTGAGTATAGTTGATTGAAAAGTCTGGAAATACTCTGTTCTTCCTGAAACAGTGCAACTGAAACGTGATTTTAAAAAATGTGCTTAATACTGTTGACTTTAAACTTGTTTCTCTCATCTGTTCACTGAGAGGACACGAAACTAAACACTCGCTCCTTATTCGAATTGTTAGCTGGCAATCACTGTACTGTAACTGTTCCGCACAGCAATATTTGTAATTATCTGATTTGTGCAGTGCTGTCAGACAGGAGATATAAAAAGCATTTTACAAGGTAACCAAAAAACGTTCTGGCTGTCTTAATAGAAACAGATAGGTATATCGAAAATGCCACTTATCTTTAGTCCTCGAAATAATTCCCATCCGGATCCATCACCTTTTGCCAAGGCCTCTGCATCAGCGAAATGCCCTGGCGGTAGCTGTTGGTAGCAAAGAAGGCCGTGAGCACCTGAAGCAAGTCTGCCTCATTGGCGAAGGATTTCCTAAGAAGGTTCAGGTATAATATGTTGGCGTAAGGTTCGGCGAGTACGGTAGATGACACAGTGTTTCTCAGCCAAATCGCTGTATGCCAGATGCGACATGGTCTTGTCGGCAAAGAACAGTACACTCATGCAATTCACCAATACTTGCTCCTACTGCTGCAATGCATACGTTCCACAACTCCTGCGGGTACAGGTCTACAGTGATGGTTTCGCCCGGCGTTAGCAGCTCGTAGTGCACCACTTGGATACTAATCCATCAGATAAAGCGTGATCCAACATAGGTGGTCTTGTAATGTGAGGGTTAAGGTCTCGTGGTGACAATCAGTGTCTGGCACGCCTAGGAATCTCATATAGGATTCAACTTTCGTCACTGGTAAGCACTCGATCGAATATGGGTATGTTACGGTGCCGAGAAAGCAACCGTCCCTTGTTGGTCCTTAATGGATTCCGACAGTGTGGGGGGGGGGGGTACCCACTTGCTTAACAAGGCGGTCCAGGTGAAGTCTGTTTCACCAGCAACCTGAAAGAGTTTGGCAAAGTTACCACACGTTTGGTTGCTGTCTTGCTCTATTGGATGCCTTCAGAGCCTCGTCATCAAGGGCCTGTGGGAGCCCACTGCGGGGTTCACCACACAGGAACAAATTTCCCGACCTGAATTTCTGGAACCAATGCCTAGCGGTGCGTTCATTCACAACAATACCACAAAGGCTTGACGTTTCGGCGACTTGATTCGGCTGCAGTCAATCCCACAAAGGCATAAAGCAGAGTACTCCGAACGAGTTGTCGACACCTCCATTTGTCTTCGTCACTACTCAAGCTATGACTACTGTACGTTTGCAAAGCGCCTGTCTTGGTCACAGGTCAATATTCCCACCCCCCAACCCGATCGCTTTTCAACCAGCTGAGGAACTTATCATCATCATCATATTCAGCCGTTTTCTATCCACTGCTGGATGAAGGCCTCTCCCTTTTCTTTCCACATATCTCGGTCTGCTGATATCCTCATCCATGTAGCTCCTATATCAGTGATAATATCTTTCCATGCGACGTTAAAAACGGTACGAACTTTTTGGTTACTTTGTACATTGTCACCCGGATTAACAACTGAACGATTTCCAAGTTTGAGCTCCTGTACTAGTCGCTACTGGAAACGCGATCGGTGAAGGGGAAACAGATGGTACACTTTTCAAGTCCGATGAGATAAAATGAACTATATGGACGTTAACAACACTATGGTTTACGCCCGTCAGATCTTTTCAAGTCGACGAAAAGAAACTGTTTGTTTATGCTTTTGTTTACTTTCAAAATAGATTAAATGGTATTTTAATCCTATAGAAACAACGGAAACGTCTAGATTCTAGACCACCATGTAGAGACAATACGAATACATTAAAAAAAAAAGGTTTTTAGCCACCTGTCTCGCCGGGGTGGGCATGGTGACGCAGTGGGAGAGAGCATAAAAAAGAACATTTCTTTTCCATCTCGACTTTTGACGACTCGCGTAGTCACCGCATTCCCTTTCTTCCACGTGCAGAGCACTTGTCTGGATAAAAAGCATTAAAGCAAGTTTCAAATGTAGTTATTTTGTGCTTTTGACACATTTTATCCAATCTACTATAGACGTTATTTCCTCTTGGATCTCAATACATTCATTTCCAATGTCAGTAATGAAATCATCGTTGTCACTCAATATATTAAGCGAAGCTGCAGATGATGATATGCAGAGGCTTCCACTTGGACCCCGGTCCTTCTTCCTCATATTTTCAAACTTTTATTTGAATTAAGTATTCTCGGGTAATGAAATAAGCTGTTATCTTTCTAATGCTTAGGATCTTAGTGCAGAAAGAACTGATAAAAATGAAGTTAATTACTTCGTTAGGATCTAATGATTACCGAATTTTTCCAGGGCGAATGAAGCGCACTACAGAAAATTGTACACAGAGAAGTAGCTTCAATTCTTAAATGGCTACATATTTCCTCCAGATTTCGAAGAAGTTTCTTCTCCCCACCAGTAGACGTCCCTAGTCTCAATAGCTTATTTTCTTAAATATCCTGGTAAACTGAAATTCTCTCATTGTTTCTGCACTTCCTGTTAGCTGAAATGTGGCAGTACGAACCAATCATAAGTTTGAATTTATTAGGATATTTAACGAAATATGCTACTCTGTTCAGAGACATCTACCGGTAAGACAAGAAACTTCTTTGAAGCCAGACAGAACTGCGCAGATATTTAGGAATACAGGTTACCCCTCTGTATGGTTTTCTGGGTTGATACATACTTTAATACTTTCTTTTTCGGAACTAAAATATGTTCGCAACATTATATTCGCTTGACAACGAGCGGCTCTATTTATACTAAAATGTTATTTGTGGTTGTTATCAAGTTACTATATATCAATTTAATTAAACTGAAAATATGGTCCTGTTTAATCAGAGAACGTGGTTCCACGTTCCTCGGATTAAAACAATGTATTTAACAAGCCTGCAGTATCCATAAATCTTAAATTAACTGCGGAAGTTACAAACAGGATACAACATTCATTATTATTTTTTCACTACTAGATCGTCGCTCTATTGTACTCACCGGTAAACAGATCGGAACTTATTTTTATTTACTGACAAAAACATAAACTAAGCCAAAACAGAAACAAACTCCAACGAGTTACTTCTACGAATTCTCCAGTATAACAGGAACAACTAAAAGGTTAACGACTTCCAGCGAACATCATATTTACAGTGCATTAAAAAAATCAATTCACGAATCCCTTAAATTTGTGAGCCGAATCCAGTTTTTACGATACCTCTTCACATGAATTACGTAACGAGCCTAACACGTGCGTTCAACTCTGCATTTAGTTGCCTTGTAGACATGTAGCATCATTACATAACTTAAAATGGCCAAGAAATTTCACACACTTCTGCAAACAAAAGTATAAACAAAAGCTATACTAAAGAAAACGCTCCAACACTGTGTCGACAACCTACGGCACACTAACACAGATAACTAAATACTGTTGCATAAACATTTTTTTTTTTACTCTTATCACTCAAAAATGATTCACAGAAATCTTAATTAGTTACTTATTAGTAAATTAAAGAGTAAACTGGAATTGTTCAGCTAAAACCACTTGTTTATTTCTTGTCTTTCCTTTTTTTTTTTAAAAAAAAAAAAAAAAACTAAATTTGTGTACTTTAGCTTCAAGCTAAACAAAATGTTTGCATGAGCTAAACAGAATGTGTCGAATAAACGTACCTGAATAAAAAGTAGATTTTTTAAAATGTATATAATCCTAAGCAAGATATGGTACGCAAAATGCAGAAATTGACAACAACAGTTTCGATTTCGAAGAGGAAAAGGAAAGAGGCTATGTTAAGAACAACAGCAGAGAGAGAGAGAGAGGCATCAAGAACGACAAAAGAAAGGAATACGTACTATTTGTCGATTTGGGAAAGGCATTCGATCAAGTCAACTGGGGAATTCTAATGCAACTATTGAGGAAGGCAGGTGTGGAATGAAAAAAACAAAAATTAAGCCATACTTTTCTTAAATGATTCGTACTAAAAAAAATAAAAAAAATAATAATTTTGTTTATGCATGACTAAAAAGAAAAGCAATGCGGCGCGCACTCATATAAGACACTTTATAAATTCTTGATTTGGCGCGCCTATGCTTTTAGTCATGCATAAACAAAAAATTTTTTTTTTCTTTTTAGTACCAATTGTTTAAGAAAAGTGTGTTTTTAATAAGTTTATTATTTTCTTCTAGTTATTTCGTCGTTTGGATACTTTTCCTCAAGCTGATGTTTTCTGACCCAAATCTTAAAGTGTTCTTCTGCAACCAGTCAACCCCAATGTCCTTGCAGGCTAGTATTTATTTTAGAATAAAGAAGTTCATATTTAAAAAAAAAAAATGCTTTTAAAATATATAAAATACAAGAAAGTAACAAGGGAATATTGCATTGTCACCGGACTTCCGTCGCTCTGCAAAATTTCGTCCTTCTATGACGTCGGGAAATGAGTTAAATTAACGCTGCCAGATTTGAGGACGCCACGATTCACTGTGAACTAAAGGAAAGAAAGTAATAATAAGCGAATATGGGTAAAAGTAGACGACGACTTATCAGAACAAACATCAATAGGTGGTGGAGTGAGACATGCATATTGTGTCTCGCCCACTTTATTATACAGAGTGGTAATGTAATGTGCCGACGAACTTCGAGATGATAGTACAGCAAAAAATAAGGAGGAAAATCTTAGTCACTGGGGTACATTCCGCCGTGTTTTGGAGCTACATGCTACAGAAATTGTAGAAAAATGAAATTTAGAAATCCAAAACCACAAACAATAGATTTGATGTGGTACGCTACCGTCAAAGATTTCAAAACCTGCTCTGTCAAAAAAAAAAAAAAAAAAAAAAAAAAAAACTTATCCCAAGGGATTGCTTAAAGGAAAGAAGACGATTGATTTCCCCCTGTGAGTAAAGATGATATACGTAATCACCGCCACCCAACCGGGCAATTGTATTCTCTTTCATAAATAATAAGCACACCCTTCGTTGAATGTATATTACTCCTGATTGTTATGCAACCACGTGCGTGGTGTGTGTCTATCTGTCTGTCTGTCTAAAAATGTGCTAACATATTATGGGACAAGAAAAAAATATCGATTAAGGTATCGTCTTGTTCATATTTTTACAGTTATCGCAGCAATTTAGAAAAACTTCAAACGCACATAGGAAATGCGGGTCACTGGTTTTGAGGGCTTAGCCTCAAGATGATCTTTCAATGAGAGTTATCGCACGTCTCGTAGCGAACTTGGCAGTCCATAACAAAACAGAACCCGAAGAGGTACTTGTGAGTTGTGAATTTTTTTTTTTAAGTTATCTGTTCAATAAGTAATTGAATTTTCAATGTGGGAAAACTTGATGGCCGTATTATGTTGTCATGAAGAGGTTCATGTCATGATAGACCTATACTGCAAAGCAATGATCGTGAATCATTGATAAGTCTAGAAGACCGTCCGAGGAATAATCGACACACGCAAGGCATACGACCTTGTAAGTAATGGAAGACAATGATCAATTTCGTCACTCACGCCACAGGAAGTCAGTCGTCATATAGTCGTAGATGCTCCTACAATGTATCGTATTCTTGTCAGAACTTAGTGTTTTTTTTTTTAATTTAAATAAACTGGGTTTACAAAAGCGGACATACGAACGTAAAAACTCACTTAGAGAAATTGCCTTTATTAAATGTTGAAGCAAAAATGCCTCAAAGATTACAAAAAAATGCACGTATAATAAATAGGGTTGGTTAACAGATGAACCATTTTTAAGGAAACACATTTTGAGTACATTCGGAGCACTAGCTAAAAAATTTACTTTCGTATAATAACAATTTTTACAATACACTACTTTACTAATAACGTAAGTGACAAAAATACATTTATTCTAAAGACAAAAAATGACACTGTACATTACTTCCAAATAAGTTAATCAAACAATGGATCCCATATTTCTCTGAGGATATCACTCTTGGTAAGAGTCCTCTAGGATGTACTTATGAAACTTATCATATGAGAATTTTCTCAAGTTCTATTAAACTACGATGAGTCCATTCCACAGCTGAAACGGGACATCGGGTCTATGCTCGAGAGTGACCTGACCCGGTGATCGAGAAGGCAATGCAGATATTTTAATTCTTTGTATATTATACACTGTTGCGTTTGGAACATTTTCAGGGGTGACCAGGACTGGGGATCGCGAAAAATACGTCAAAAAGTTTCTAGCACATGGAAATTACATCATATCCCCCGGAAAGAACAAAAATGCCCTCGGATGTATTAAAATATTCCTCTCCTCTCGGAAAGGCTATTCTGAAAGAATTTTGTGTTTGAAGTCGAAAGATCGAGTCACCAGGTCAAATGTGTCCAAAGTCAGGTCACCAAAAGTGACCCGATTTCGACTATGGTTCCTTCACTGACTGAACAGCATAGAGTTATGTTGTCCACTGTGGCTCAGTTAGCGAAAACACATACTCAACACTGGCATTATAAAACCCATACAATTACTGATTAGGGAGTATTAAAAAGTTCACATCATTCCTACACTTTGCTATTTAGTTAAGCATTTATTTATTTTTTTGTTCATACTTGCTTTCCCTTCCTCCAAGTTGGAAACATACAACCCGAAATTACAAAACTGATTAAAAAGTTTTGCTTCATCGATCTCTACCTCTTTCCCCACACGTCAATGTACATCTTGATCCAATTAAAACATATGAACTTCTTCATTGGTTCTGACCATTTCTGTAGATACTCGAGACACTTCTCATATAAATGGCGCATATACAAAACCTGCAATTCTTCCTGTACACTCACTTTAGCCAGATTTATTTTTCAACAATTTTTTTCACCTTTATTGGCACAACTCTTTAAACTTGCTTCGAAAAAGAGATATCTTCTTCATTCATTTAATTCATTCACTTCAACTTCAGGATTTCATTCACTTCAACAGTAGAGTTGTTCTATCTTTTGATGGCATACAGCTTGTGGTGGAAAATGTTCATATTGAATGCAGGAACCACAACTCTGAAAGTGGATCTTCAAAAAACCAGAAATGCTGGCGCTTTGTTGTGAAACGAAGCACGATTGACGCTGGAAACATCTTAAGGATCTTCTCAACTGCGGAAAATACACTTAACGATCTAGCTTTGACTGTTTCATACTCTATTTCAACAAATTTACCGAACTATTTCAGTTCTTCCGTTTGTACACTGTACATGTGAGAATAATTAAAGATCTTATAAACAACTATCTCAGCCTCTACACCAATTCAGCGCCATCTTGCAAAAAGTTATGGAAGATATGACCTGGTCTTTTAATGCCGGTAATGTTCGCACGGAAGTCTTGTGAAAAATGTTACTTCCATTATTAAATGTTAATCCACCAATATTTACACTAGCACTGTCCCAGAGAACCTAAGCAATTAGTTCTCATTTTGGTATTTCGTAAGTCTTGATTCAAAAAAAAAAAAAAAAAAAAATATGTAAAGACTGGAAGAGTCGTCCATAGATCTGTAGGCTCATAATGTATTGCAGTATAAAAAGCTGGAGTAGCTCCGGTCGCCTGCACTTTTTTATCTAAGGGTGTAAATTTTGGGACAAAAAAACTTCAAGGAAATAATTCATCAACATTTGGTGATACAAGGTGTTTACATGACTTCTACTTATTGTTTTCGCTGACCCCAAGAAAGCAAGACATTTTCCAAAATTTTTAATAAAATCTGCTGGACGGAGGACTGAGTTAAAAAGGAGGACTTTGTCTGACAAAGCCGGATGTCTGGTAACCCGTATAATATGAGTAAGCTATAGGTGTGGTTTGACCCGAGGAATATAGGGTAAAAAAAAAAACAAAAAAAAACTTATCCCCTGTGCGGTAACGCCTGTGGGATGTGGAGGTGGAGCTCCACATATTCTCAACATACGTTAGGGTGGTCACTGGTCAGTCTCACACTCGATTGCCTTTACCTTCCCAAGGTCCCCAAGAGTACCAAAGACATTCTGGCACTCAATTTGATAGGCTGAGCGAACCTCGGAGCGCCAGGCATGGGAACTGCGAGAAAAGTCTCCAGTATCCTGGTAGGGAAAACATACATTAAACATTGTCATTTTTTACTACAGACTTGAAAAATTAAAATTAATAGGTACATTTAAAAAAATGATTCTAATTAAATGAATCGTTACTAACGGTGTACAACAAACTTGGGAGCTTCTGAGGACAGAAACTACTGTTCTGGTTAAAGCTGGCCCCGAACAACTCCAGCTGTGCTCACCACTCCACCAGCTGGTTACCCAAGTAAATGGAATTCAACCTTTCTTAGGCAAATTTCAGTGATCCATTCGAATTACAGAACTGGCGGAAGCTTTCTATTGATATCTTGATGCAGTCAAGTACGCTTATGTCTGAAGCTTTGCCTTTCAGTTCAATCCGAAAACAAATAATGGTGTAAGAGCCTCGACCTGTCAGTTGTTTTATAAACCAACATAGTGATGGGCACCGCTGCTGAGATATAAGCGACGCGATTAAAGTGAAGTCATTGCCAAACCTCATTATGGGAATCCAAAGCACAAAACTGGAGGAAACGGAATTATCGACTGCACGCACGGAAATACTCGTTAAACTGCGGAAACTGCCCACCCAAAACACGAATTTGAAAGGTTATAAGATTGTTTTATCTATGCGTATGTCATAGTCTACATTTAATAGTACAATTTGATGTAAGACCATCAATAAGAAAACGAACGTTCTTTCATAAATCGTAACTCTAATATGAAAGGTAAGCCTTTATGGTAGGTAATTCGTGTAATATAGGAATATATTTACTCCATATTTATATTTCTTGGAATTCTCTGGCATCTAAAACCCAAAGCCCATCATAAGTCTCAGGGGTGACATCCCTCAGTGAGCACTCCTCGGGGAAAACGGGTGAAAAAGTAACGGGAAAGAGCCTTTGTTGAGATACCATCAAGGCTTTCATCTGATGGAACAGAAAATCCCTGGTGAAGCTCAATCAGGATAGTCGGCAACAGGACTCGAATATGCAATCTTGTGCGAGTCTTTTAATTTTCTTAATCGTTTACTTCTACGTATGATACTGGGCCGTGTCACCATCAGCACTGCTTCACAAATTGACATGCTTTAAAAAAAAAAAACACACACACACACACAAGAGAAGTTCATTCGGTTCCCTTGACGGGAGAAAAAAAAAACAGAAAGGCAGCTGCTGTTCAGCGGCTTAAAAAAAAAAATACTAATAAATGGAGTTCACAGAAGGGGTACAGACAAGATGGAAAAAAATATCAGAAAACATGTTTTATGTTACGTTGGCAGGAGGTATCTCCTGGAATTGTGCCGATGAGGACAAAAGAAAGGGATCTTCCAGGAGACCAAGAGTGCCATAGTACCAAAATGTCTATGTGTAGGTTGTATATGCTATCCTATTAAACCTATCAATTAAAACCAATAAAGAATATCATATCACAAGAGATGGTATGGGGTATGCTAACTATACAACTGGGGATTAGTATTTATGCACAGATAATACAAGAAAAATAAAATTATTTGGGCATATCAAAAATCTACCTAAAATGCCCAACGCAGTTAACTACACTGAATCACATTTTCACTTCTTAAATCTCTATTAAGAAGGGAACAATACGATGGAGTCCGGGAATCAAAACGAGTTCAACGGAAGCGCAACATAGGAAATATATGTGTGCCAAATCTTAGTCCTAAGTTATATAAGCCGTTCTATAGATATGGGGGTCGCCACTTAATTCCAAATATGCCGGCTTTATGTTTGATGTTACACACAAAAAAAAGTACAAAAAATATGTTATTATTATTAGTTTTTAGCATGTCTAATGAATTTCATGTTGATAGCCGTAACTGAAATATTACATTCTTAACATATGGAACTACGTATACAATGAAATCAACTGCCGGTTATCATCATCCGTAAAGTACTCCTCGAAAACTTTTTTTCAAGTTTTTTATTGTACGCATTGAGAAGTCAAGTCGTAACTACGAAATATATTTTTTGTCGCTTGGTTAGAAAATCCTCTAACACAAGTTAAATCACAAAAAGCAAAAAATTGCATATGAACCAACAGTATTGACACTAAAGAACACTTACTTACTCACTGCCGAGAGTAATATCCACTCGACTGGTGATTCATACACGAAAAAAAGGTTCGATTAAAATCAGACAGTGGGCGGCGAGTTACCTTGGAAATTTTTTCGATCCCGAAGAAAGACACACGGAACCCACACAACTTCATCACGCTTTGTCGTACTTCGCAGCAAGTTCAATGCCGTTGCCCTGACAACACGTCAATGCCTGCCGTGTCTCTACGAACACCATGTCTCGTTCTGCTCAATCCAATCTTTTGACCAACACGAATAACCCTACCCGAAGAAGGAGGAAAGCGTGGAATGAACTTGCAAGCAAACATACTGATGAGGCAGAAAAAACTTCTAAATTTCTTTTTTTCATCATCGTTAGAATGTCAAAATATGAGCACATTCCAATTTTGGCAACCCGAGCGCAATTACTTTAGGATATATCGATGATATAATAGTCAGATTCTTGTTTCTGAAGAGTGAAGAAAAAGTGTAGAAATACCCTTATATTTGTAAAATGCTGGAAGAAATGGAAAGCAAATACATAGTAATGGGTACTGGATGGAAGGGGATACCTGTTGGAGGGTGTTCTTCACGACCGCCATTTTGAATCTCAATGTGTTTTCGTATATGGGAAGGGGGTCATATAGTATGCCATTCTGGGCTAGAATTTTACGGGAAACACGTTTCTAAAGTCAGTTGTGCCGTAAATGTATTACTGTGAGAGATAATGGTTTGTGACATTAGTATGGGCTAATGGTGCAATAGCCTCAAAACAACCATTTTCTTTCGAAATTATGAAGGAATTGTAACTAAATACATACAAATAGATATGGCAATGTAACCAGGGACAATTTTAAGCATTTAGGTTTCAATTCCTTCATTATTTCAAAACAAAATGGGCGTTCTCAGGCTATTGCATCATTAACCCATACTAATGTCACAAACTATTCTCTCTCACAGTAATACATTTACGGCACAACTGACTTTAGAAATATAGTCATGTGTTTCCCGTAAAATTCTGGCCCAGAATGACATATTACACGACCCCTTCCCATTTAAGAAAACCAATTGAGATTCAATATGGCGGACTTCAAAAGATGGGGGCCATGAAGAACATACCCTCCAACAGGTATCGCCTTCCACCCAGTACCCATTACTATGTATTTGGTTTCCATTTCTTTCAGCATTTTACAAATATAAGGGTATTTCCATACTTTCTCTTCACTCTTCAGAAACAAGAATATGACTATATTATCATCGATATCTTCCAAAGTACTTGCGCTTGAGTTGCCGAAATTTGTATGTGCACATATTTTGACATTCTAACCATGATGAAAGTAAGAAATTTAGAAGTTTTTTCTGCCCCATCAATATGTTTGCTTGTTAGACGAAATGTAAAACAATAGGGTGTGTCAAATTCTGTCACTGTACTTTCATCCGCAATCAATCTCGATTCTACAAATAGTATTTTTTTACGAAACCTAACAAAATCACTTTTTAAAACTGGTCATTTGAATACTCAAAAGCAGAGCAATTAATTCAAAATGTGTTATTCTTCTTATTAATGAGCGTTTATCACGTTCCAAACGTTAAAAAGGGGTGCGTTTTTTAAAAAAAATAAGGTTTCCAAATATGTTTCTCAATTGTCAACACTGCCTATCAGTAGACCCACAAAATTCCATCTAAAACTTGGTACATATTTATCGAAAACATTTATAAAAACTAAAGCATTGAAAATTAGTCCTAGGTTCAAGCCTAGTGGCCAACTATTCTGGCAATTTTTCCAGGGTTCTTCCTCAGTCATACCAACCTAATCCAGGATGGTACCTTTAGAACTAAGCTCTGGCTGACTTCCTCCCCACATCCTCTCACCTATTGTATTCCGGTCTGAGCCAAAGGTTCCTTAAGACCATACATTCAATTCCATTTAATTAAAAAAAAAAAAAATGCCGCGTTTTTTACAATTCATTCATCTCCTACCTGAGATAAAATGTATGCGAGAGAAAGTGGGTATGAATAAACGAAGGAGCTGCTGGCACACATATCTTTAACGAGGATTATATGATAAATGGATTAAATTCCATCGAATATACAACACTTAAAAAAAAACTGCGCTGACAATTCATTGGCAACCAGGCGCAGTCAAAATGATTCTTTAAATAATTATCTTAGTTCTGTTATCCATCCACTGCTTTAAATTGAATATACACTGTCTACTGAACTCAATTTACCTCGTATTAGTTTGTGGTTTCCAATAGCGATTTAGTTTCAACATTATCCGACTATAAACTGTACTGACACGTTCAATTATTACAGTCGGACTTATCGCATTTTTTTATAAACCATAATTATCACTGATGACTATTACATGCGTACAGTAGTAAAGATGTTTATATCGAGTACTTTATGTCCTTATTTCCAGCTGAAAAATGCTTGTGTCACGGAAGGTAAATGTCACATTTTCCTTGTAACACTGACGGATTCAGCCGGAGCCAGATACCTACAGGCCGCAAATAAATTCAAATTTATAATTTACATGACTTTTATGGTTCCAAATAACCGCCCATCCTCTCTATCAATCCCTTTCTTTAAAAAATGTCCCTCACAAAATAAATGTAGACTGAATTATATGGGTGAGGGAGCAATTTTTCAATTTCAACTTCGCTGGAATCCATTCAGTGACCAGAACGGCATGTCTGCATCAAGTGAACAAAACAAACAAGAATTCTTATCTGCGTGTGAATACTGGATCTACTGCACTGGTATATGAAAGAAAAACTCCAAAAGTAGTAGTTAATTTTACAACCCGCTTATCAGAAACAAAATAGTATTGACAATACCATTACATACACATTTTCATGAATAAATGAAAGAACCCAATGACTTCTGGGAATTTGCGTTTTGTTTTCAAGCCATCGCACTTCCTCTTAACAATAGAGATACTGTGGTGTAACGTTACCTTTGAGACCGATTCGACCCAACAACAGCTAAAGCAGATGTTGAGTGAAAACGTTAGTCACGAAGATATTGGAAAATCGATATCGAAAGTCAATGGCTGGAGAACATACATTTCTTTGAAAGTTCAACACACTTCCTGATGACTTCCTTTATCAAAAGTATTCAATGAGCAACATAAGGAAGGCTACATTTCTACTCAACCACGGAACACAAACTTTTTTTAAACCCATGTGGCTTCTTTAGCAACTAAAAAGACTTACTAGTATATTGGTTATCAATTTTCGGTAAAATGCGTTTCCACACACATACAAATCCAGCATATCAAATACAAAATAAAAGCATTAATGCGTCATTATTGACTCGTCATGAAAATCTCTCTCTGAAGACTAGAGTAAATATTTACAAAATTTTACGAACTTAGTTCGTTCTTTTTCCTATCTTGTTTAATCATTCTAAGCTCTTTATCGACTAAGGCAACAAGCACCACCGTGCTCTTATTGATAATCGATTGATATTATCAATACCTGGAGTTGTACACAAGTTAGATTTTAGGCGAATTTTACTGACAGTCCGCACGCTCTTGCATACATCGTTTAATGTTATTCACAATATGTAATAACTGCATAGAAAAACACAAGTAAAAGCCACAGTTGAAAAATGTTTCTTCAAATAATGAAATAATTTCAAAATCAATCTCCAAATTGCAAATCTAGAAACCAATCAATACTTCACGTTTAGTTTACTTTCCACACAAAACAAACCTTCTACACATTTTATCCTTGTCCTCAAAATAACACATCCGTAAAGTTCTCGATTCAGGTTATCTTACCAGGAAATTTCATTTCCGGAATTTCGCCCATTAAGAAGTGTTTAAGGAGGCACACAGATTTCACCCATTTCCGTTACTGTTAAATGGCTGTGAGGAGCACAACACGCCCGAATGATTATAGTTACATCCTTGAATATCTATCTATGGCCAGTGTTCGAACACATTCACATTACTATCTTCACCGATCTCGATGGTCGTGTGGATCGTTCACGAGACTACGGGTTCGAATTTCGCCTGGGGCACGGATCTTTATGATTTTTGAAAGCATTGCACTCACATAGTCGAGGCTGGCAGAAGTCGCTCTTTGTTACTAAAAGGCCCTTACCAAACAGAGGTATCTTCACCTATTTTGCAGTTAATCCTGAAATTGATTGGCAGCAGCTTTACACGTTTCTCGGTCCTCAGCAAGTGTCTTCAGTGCACAGTAGGTGGGGCAGTTGGTAATTGGTATCCTTCTTGATATCCATTTAAACCTCCGCCCTCATCTAGCGTTTTTTTTTTTTTTTCAAAGCTCACAGTTACATCACTTACACTTTAATGGTATTATATCTGTTGTTGCACTAGCCCATGTAATTCACAGAAAGAGCTTATCACGCTTACTTTCTGTGCGCGTGGTCACGGCTTCAACCCCGCGGGAGCGCAATGAACGGAGTGGCTCGGAGTTCATTTACAAAAAACCTGTTATATATATATAAAGAATAATTCAAGTAGAAGGAAGGCCACTTCCGTATTTTAAATTAGATACTTCAAAAAATCAAAGGCAGCAGTACGCTTGAACGTACATTTACGTAGCTCCATCGTCTGAAACACAAAAAATTAATAAAACAAAAATGTGAACATTTCAAGCACCCACGCCAGCTTACTGATTGTTATTACTGCATCATAGTTACTTGTCTTGTACTCTGATATTTTTCACCCAGAAGGGCAAAAAAAAAACCACATTTAATTCAATTCAATCAACTACTGATACTACTAATCTACTCTTAACAAGGATCGTTAAAGACGAACTTGGAAACTCACTGCCTTCAAATATTGAAAGCTAACTACTACATACTTCTCTCTAAAATGACCGAAGGATTTGTATGATAGTAAAAAGAATAAGAATTCTGCAGAAACACTCGCTTGAGCTTTCGCAACTTAAAACAGCTTCCGTGAATATAGTTTATTTCCCAAACTCGTATGATGATGCAAACCAGAGCACTCCACAATGCTAATGGATACTCTAAACCAACAAAAATAAACTATGTAACCACAAAAACTGGGCACGTAGTGATATTTCAATGGTAAGATAACCGTGCAGTATGGAGAAGAGCTGAGTTCGATTCCCAATCGAGAATTTTTGTTTATCTTTCATTTGGTTTCCACAGAGAAGTTCTTTATGTTGAACGTACTGACATTCGGATGTAAATAGTAAGGAATAAACTAGATAGTTGCCGTAGAATCCATTACAAATCCCTTACCCAATATTCGTATTTCACCAAACAAGTATAATTTTAAAGTTGCTACACCGTCGTACCTCCTTATATTGCTGCACAGCCTGATGGAATAACCTCATATAATTCCCCTTCCTAAGCATACAAATAAGTTCATGTTATATTATTCCTCTCCAGACGCAACAGATGGTAACCAAACAATTTCTTCTGTCTCCGCATTAAGATGGCACGGCGCACCTGTATTATGAAGCACAAATCAAAACGTGTAGCCTACCTTCTCTCACAACCGAACCCATCAGCATCCCTGAGGATTAGCATATATACACAAGACAAGGAAACGCGGAAGTTCTCTCAGGTCCATAAAACTAAACGTCACAATGTTTTTCATGCAATGAGTTCCTTCTCCCACAGTTATGGGTTTCGGAGACTACTAAGAGACCAGAACTTTTCGTTTCTTTGATGGTATGTTCGTTACCAACAGAGGGATATAACCACACAACGGGGAATAGTAAATATTACTAAAGTCTGATATAACTTGAATTAACTATTACTTAGGGAATTCGTATTTTACGTTCTCCCACTTACCATGGAGTTCACAAAAATAGCAGAAGCTACATTATGTTGTAGTTAAAATGTAAGCAAGTCACGCTGAAGATGACTTGAGCCTTCTACATATATTCTGAAAGTAAATAATTAATGAAAATTACGTTTTCCCTCTTGTACTAACTTGAATATTTCAGTTTCCGGTAATATCATAGGCTATATACTTTCCACTTTCTCTAACATTTTGCTTCAAGTCTCAACTATTATAATTCTAGTTGAAAACATGGGTGGACTAACGATTTAAGTCCCAAAGGGAAGTTTCGAAAAAATATTAAAAAATAAACAAAAGTAGTGAAAATGAACCCATATCTAATCCAAACCTCATTTATGTAATAAAAACATTAATTTAAAAAAATACATGTACCTTCATTTCAAAACACCATTTTGGTCAACATGTCACAATAGCATTTATATTATTATTATTATACACACGTTCCATACCATTTCCCTTTCCCAGCAAAAACTGGCAGTCGTAATAGTTATATAGTTTCCTTCTTTAAAACCTCCATACAAGTTTTTTTACCCTGATCGGCAATGAGTAGGCATGTGGATTCAAACCCCACAGCCGACCATCTTGACTAAGGTTTTCCAGGGTTTCCCTAGTTTCACCAGACAAATACCGGGATGGTATTTTAAGAAAGGTCCTGGCCTATATATTTCCGATCCTCTACCTAACCTATCCTGGCATGAGCCAAAGATGTCAAAAGGTCTTAAATAAAATTAAAAAAAAGTTCTTTTAAAATACTTTTACCTTATCACTTGCTGGTATTTCGAATATAAATGTTTATAAATAAATGAAAAAGAAGTAGCCTGTAGCCACATTCTATAGTCCATTAAGATACATGTACCACTACCACATGAATATGAACTTCCACTATGTTTAGGATTCATAGATTTTGAAAAAGCTTTCGATTCGGTCTCCTTGTCAGAAGTACTTAAATCACTTGAACATCAAGGCATCGAAAGTTCATACATCAAGCTACTGCGAAACATTTACTCGACTGCCACATCTGTCATTAAACTACATCAAGAAAGTGAAAATTTTAAAGTTGGAAAAGGGGTAAGGCAAGGAGATTCAATTTCTCCAAAACTGTTTTTTGCGGTCCTGCAGAGAGTGTTCCAAAATTTAAATTGGAATGAAGTTGGAATTAAAATTAATGGCGAATATCTTCATCACCTACGGTTCGCTGATGATATAGTCCTGTTTGCTTCAAGTGCAGAAGAACTACAAACCAGAATGGAAGAACTGAGTAACGAGAGTTCCAAAATAGGCCTTTAAATGAATTTGAGTAAAACAAAAGTAATGTACAATCAACATGCTGCAAAGAAGCAAATAAAGAATAACGGAGAGACAATAGGCATAGTTGATGAGCATGTTTACCTAGGCCAGCTCAAAACATCCAATGCCAAGTTGACTGATGAAATAAATAGATGTAAAATGGCGTGGAGTTCTTTTGGAAGACTACCCCTTATTTTCAAAAGCAAACTACCAATGTGTATGAAGCGTAAATATTATAACCAATGTGTCTTACCTGTGATGATGTACGGCTGTGAAACTTGGACACTGAAAGCGCAAACGACTCAAAGATTGAGAGTCACACAAAGAGCAATGGAGAGGTGTATGCTAGGAATAACCAGGAGGGACAGGAAGAGAAATGAATGGATTCGTGCACAAACAAAGGTAGAGGATGTAATCAAGACTGCGAAGAAGATGTGGAGATGGGCCGGTCACATAGCTAGACGAACAGATGGAAGGTGGACGACAAATGTACTACAGTGGATTCCTAGAGAAAAGAAACGACCGAGACGACGTCCAAATGTAAGATGGGTAGAAGAAATCAAGCGTTTTTCAGGAGCTACATGGATGAGGATAAGAGAAGAGCGAGGTATGTGGAAAGAAAAGGGGCAGGCATTCATCCAGCAGTGGATAGAAAACGGCTGAATATGATATATATAGTAGTTTTTAAAAAGCTTTACACACAAACTACCCGCATCTACAATCTAACATATGGGACCCGAGAAGAGTTATTGTTGAATGAATTGCCTAGCAAATGCAAACAGGTTACTAAACACAGTTCAGATTTGAGGGAAGCGTGGAAGAGGGCCATTTGTAAATTTAAATTTAGCCATTTCCCACATATACTACCTAAATACTTGCAAATACCAACTCGAGACTAATTAAGCATTTAATTTGTAAATGTGTTTACTACATTTCAGAGAATTAAATTTCCGAAACAATGGTCAACATGAATCGACATCGTCACCATAAATCAACTCAAATCGAGTAACTATGTCATTTGCTGTTTAAGGGAAGGGAGAAAGAAAATGGGTTGAGTGTAAAAATAATAAATAAATAAATATGGGTAAAGCTGGACTTGATTGATTCGATCACATGATTAATAAGATTCAGACACACTCCTCTTTTACACAGAGACGGGGTTTCCCCGTATCAAGACGGGCCTAAGCCATAGCGCTGTTACTGCCCACTTAATAATTTTATCTTTTATTATACCAAGTTCTTTATGTATGGAAACGAGTTAACTGTTCTGTTTCATTTGAAATCTCTTATATTACTTCTTGGCCTTGGATATTTTTTGGATGATGTCAACTTGTTTATATTCCCAAATTCCAGTACGAATACACCAATTTAATTTTTAATTAAACAGTCAAGGTCATGCGAGCTAATTGCCAAAACACATTACAAATAGCCGCCCGGGTAGTCGTGTGGTCTGAGGCGTCAGGCCAACGGCTCGAAGGTCCCGAGTTCGAGTCCCGGGCCGAAGTCAAAAGTTACTAGACTGACTCATACAAAATAAAGTTTAGTTTTTAGTTTACATTACAAACAGTTACAAAGGCCTCGTCAGGAAAAATATTTCCTTCAACTCATCAATTGTACCAATATTTGACTTAATCATCGATTAATATATTTTTTGTCGTTGAAATAGATTTTTCTAATTCTAGAAACTACAAATTATATAAAACAACCAAAATCGCTTTTCACTGACCTAGTGCTGAACCAACATTGCCTTGTTTCGCATAACGCTCTCAAGGAAGAGTTATTACAGTTCTACCTGCGCTTAACCTGCGCCATCCACGCACGTTTGTAGTGAAAGAGAATTGCAAAAAGCAAACTCGGAGGAACCATCTATTATTTACATTGATCGACATTTCCTCATTACTATTCTTCCTCTTTTTTTATTGTGTTTTGTTTTCTTAGTGTAACGCTTTGACGTCACAAGTACATCGCTTCGATTCGTGGGAATTATTTGCATATAAATTACTTCCGAAAAAAAGTAGGAAATATTGAGTAACGACAGTTTACCTACGTTCTTTGTGGTACAAGGAAAAACTCTTGTCGAACTCACAAAAGCCTACTACTATGTAATGTCGAGTTTCTAAAGCAACAATGTTGTCACAAGAAACTCGCAATTAATTAGCCTGCAATTTTCGTACTCACACTACATGAATGTGTTTTATTACATATTGTTTAGCATGGCTTCTATCTACTTTCACTTACGCGTATGAATACTTTGACAGGAAAATAACTGAAACATAAAGTGCGTACTCTAAGCATTAAGCATGGACTTCAAGAGTAAAGTTAATACAATGGCCTGGATTTTTAGTAGGCCTATTTCATAAACACAATTTTAGCTTTTATCGGGGGAAAAGACATTTTAAAATTTGATCAGATTAAATACACAAAAATAATAAAAAAAATATCTATACCCGAATCGCTGTACGAATTATCTGGCTCGTGGCACAACCCATTTGATTCGAAATCGTCTTGAAAGCACGTGGTTAGTCGTTGGCAGGGTGTTATTTGTCACCAAAAGAGGTCGGGGAGAAATTAATAACCAAGCATATCCGTAGCTATTTGAGCAATTCTATGCTGCTACAGGGGGCTACGGGAGCTAAAAGACCCTTAGCTTCGCATGTCGCTCCCAGTTTTACTAACTCTATGGCTCATAGGACTCGCAAGTTCATCGCCGTAGTAACAAACGTTCGCCATTGGATTCTATCCTGGGCAATATCAGGCCAGTATTCATCACGAACACCTACTTCTCGAAGATCTCTTCTAATATTGTACTCCCAACGACGTCTCGGTCTTCCCATTGGTCTTCTACCATCCGGCCTTCCAACCAGGATAGATTATAATCTTCGTTTTTCCCCCCATCCGAGCTACATGGCCTGCCCACCTTAGTCGTCGTGATTTCATTATTTTTGGAACATCTAGTGAATCGTACAGTCCGTGGAGTTCTTCATTATGCAGTCTCCTCCACTCTCCAGTCATCTCGTCCCGTTTCAGTCCGTATATCTTTCTCAAAACCTTATTTTCAAATACACCTAATTTATGTTCATCTGCTAGGGTCGTACTCCAACTTTCGCAACCGTAAAGTATTACCGGCAGAATCACCGTTCTGTACATTCTCAATTTCAATTTCCTTGATATTAATCGCAATGTTAGAAGTTTTTGGACTGAATAGAAACATGCGTTCTCCGATACTAAGCGACTTTTTATTTCTTTCGTGACCTCATTTTTGCTTGTTACGCACGCTCCCAAGTATTTAAATTTTACTTTATGACCTCATCCCTAATTCTTATGTTCTTATCTCTTTCATTCCCTGTGTTTCGGCTTGTTACCATGAATTTTGTTGTATCTATGTTTTCCTGTAGACCTAACTCATCGCACGCTTCTACTAAGACATCGGTGTTGGTGCATCTAGATCGTCCCCTATTAAATCTACATCATCCGCGTATACAAACAGTTGATTCAAACCATTCAATGATAGTCCCTTTTTGTCCCCTTTAATTTTAAAAATCGCATATTCTAACGCAAAGTTAAACAGTAGTGGTGACATGGCATCGCCTTGTTTCAATCCGTTGCGAATCTTGAAATTATCTGACATATTATTACCTATCCGTACTCTGCTTATGGGGTCGCTTCACTAGTTGAACCAATTTTTTCGGAAATCCAAATCGTATCAGGATACTGTATAACTTTTCCCTTTTGATAGAATCATAATTATGCTTTCTTAAAATCAATGAATAGCTGGTGAACCGTCCCATTGTATTCCCATTTCTTCTCCAAAATTTGTCTCAAGGCGAAAATCTGGTCCAACATGGATCCATTTCTTCTAAATCCACATTGGTGATCTCCATTTACTTCATCTACGTATACACTTAGCCGTGTTAACAGAATTTTACTTAATACCTTGTAACAGGTTGGAAGTAACGAGATTCCGCGTTAATTATTACAGTCCGATTTCTCGCTTTTTTGTAAATCGGAACTATTATTGATGTTTTCCATTCCTTTGGGAGCTCCTCCTTTCTCCACTCCATATAACACTTATCAATTTATGTAGTTCCTTGATTAGTGCCGTTCTTCCTGCTTTGATTAATTCGACTGGAATATTGTATATTCCTGGTGATTTGAATTTTTTCAGTTTCTTTACCGACATTTCGATCTCGATCTCGCTAGATTCGGGAATCCACGGTTCTGCGGTATAGATTTCAAATTCCTCAGTTCCCCGTTGTGTACATTAAGAAGTTTGTCGAAATAACTTTCCACACATCGACAATTTTAGACGGATCTGTCTCAAGATCTCCACGTTCATTTCTAATCATTCGTAACCTCGGCTGGTAACCTTTTCTTAACGAGTTTACCCCTTTGTATAGATCTCGTATGTTATTTGTCTTCCTGTTTTCCTCTATCTCCTGAATCTTCTGCATCAGATATTCTCGCTTTTTGTTTCTGAACCCGAGTGTGGCGTTTCGTTTCGCGTTGCTGTAGTGGTTGGTATTTGCTTCGCTTTTATTACTTAGCCATCGTTGCCTGGTTTGTTTTCGTACCTCATGAAGCTTAAGAAGCTATTCTTCATCAAACCAAGGTTTGTTTTTCTGTTGTTTCTTCTCACCTACACGTTCCTTCGCTGCGCTCTTAATTGTTTCACGAATTGCCTCCCACATCTTACTTACATCAATTTCATTATTAATATCATCATTATTATTACTCGAGTCGGCTAAGATCTCGAACCTATTAAAGAGTTCGAGTTGGTAATCTGCTTTTATGCTCGGTTATTTAATCGTTTCACTTCGATTTTAAGTTGTTTTGACCCCTTACTTTCTTTGTGCGCGATGCATAACTTTTCCCTTACTTTTGTGATCACTAATTGATGGTCGGTGTCACCTTCCGCTCCTCTGTACGACCTAACATCCATTATGTTGGTGTGTCTTCGACTATCTACTAATACGTGATCGATCTGGTTAAGAGTTTTGCCGTCCGGAGATACCCATGTGTATTTGCGTATGACTTTGTGTTCAAAGTACGTGCTCTTTACCAGTAGGTTTTTCGAAATCGCGAAAGTCTTTCTCCATTGTTGTTGGTCTTTTCGTGAAGGCTCTATTTGCCTGTAGTAGGTATATATTTTTCTCCCTACCTTTGCATTGCAATCACCCAACACAATTTTTGAATTATCCTGCGCACTCGGTCAAATAGTTTTTCTAGCTCATCGTAGAATATATCTTTGTCGTTATCAGTAGCCACCTCGGTCGGAGCATACACGTTTAATAAAACCGTGTTGCCCCATCGAGTACGTATCGTAATGTACGATAGTCTTTCGTTTACGAACTCTAAATTCTGAACAGCCTGAAGGATACTGTTCTTAATGAGGAATCCTGTTCCGAAATCTTGAGACTCTGTTCCACCGTAGTAGAAAGTGTACTTTCCCTATGGGATGCTATCTTGACCCTCCCACCGAACTTCTTGTATCGCTAATATGTCTAGCTCGTACTTATCGGTCTCGTGTACCGCCACCTGAAGAGCGCTCGTTTTGTATAATGTTCGTACGTTTCACGTTCCTATTCGAAGGTCTTTCTTAATCCTGTTCTTGGAGCTCCCTCAAGCAGTCCCCGCCCGCCCTGTTTTAGCGGTGTACAGTTGTGAGCTCTACGACCTCGCAGTAAAGGTAGACATTCAAGATGGCGTCCTCTGTCCATCTTTAAGCTTTATCGATATCATTCATCTTCAGCCTCAGAGTGGTAATGGTGATGGACACCACTCCCTTCACCATGATATTTTTGTTCGGAGTTATCTTCCTCTAACCTTTGTGGATCCCTCTACTAACTGCAAGGCAGCAGTACTGGTTTTTGGTCTGCCCCGGAATATACCCAGTACCCACCATATCTGTTCGGCATTCCCCTATCCGCCACCTGGGGAGGTGCCTGGTGAAAGACCAGTAGCTCCAACCCGGTCCAGTTTTACGAATATTCTTTATTTTGTTCAGATGTCATAAACTTAAATCAGTCAGTCTGTGCCTTTTCTTCAAGTGAAATATTCTAGCCTCCAAATTTTTACTGTGGCACCCTGGATACTAATAACTTAAGGATAAATAACATAAATTCAAATGTGGTCACACATGATGGTTGATAAGTGTGAAAAACAGCTAGATGGGTTGACTTAGGGTTGCCGGGACAGTCCCGGTTTATAATGAAAAAAATAACTGTCCCGAAAATAGCTTTTGGGACACCTGTTTGTCCCGGTTTTTGTTCTTCGTGACAGCATGAATTCAACTTCATTGTTCCTGAGCATGAAAGCTAGCGCAAGAAAGGTCTATGGACGGGGAACGAAACCGCCTGAACGTGTCGACTGAAGGAATATTTAAATGTATATTTAACCACGGAATGAGAGTTCTATGATTATGTAAACGAGTGGCAAGATCTCTGCAGGGCTTTAAGTCAAGAGAAATATCTGTAGCATGAGTGATAATTCTGAGATGGATGTCTCGGTTTTTGATTTACAGAATATGGCAACCTGGAAGTGAACGATTAAGTTTAACTGTTTGCTCTGGTGTCTGACTTTAGACATATGTCGAGCCCTCCAGTGTTGTGAAGTAGGTCTATAGAACTCACTGCACAGCACTGATGTAGTCAATGCATTGACAAAAATCAGTCACGCCTTATCAATGTACGTAAACACACACACACACACCTTGTTAGTCGAACATTGTAACATATAATATGCGCGTACTATCGAGCTTTACGTAATGATACTGGGGTGACTGGCTAGTATCCAAAGGTAGACGCCACAGCAAACATTTACCCTCGATCGTCCACTTCCAGTCTAAACTAGTATGGACCGAATTTTCAGTTCTAACTCACTTCTATACTTCTTACCGCTGTGTGGACCCCTTTTATTTACGCCTTAATTCCTGAGTTATCCACGTACCGGGCTGTGCATATAATACAGGGTAGTTCAGGAAAAAAAAGTAACCGCAACCAATGAATATACTCGTTCTCTGAATAGACATTTCAATGAAAACTTATATTCATTGATTTCGGTAACTTTCTCTTAACTTTACACGCTGTAAATAATATTTACATCTTTTGCAAGAATTAAGACAAATAGAAAACGGGCCATACAGCGATAACAAGCGTAAAAAACGGAACTAAAAATTTGGTCCACATTGGTTTAGACTGGAAATGAACACTCGAGATTTACTGTTCCATCCGCTTCCTGGCTTCATATACTCAGTAAATGTTTAATGGCTCCCATCAAAACAGTATCGCTTTTAGATAGAGGTCAATGGCGCGTACTTAAGAACTGTTCTATAAATATTTTGTGAAAAAGATTTTCCTTTTCTACAGGAAAACAGTAAGTGAGGTGCCAGGGAATTTCCCTCTTTCCCAACCTACACAAAACGCCCTGTGGATTCGTATAATTAGTTAATCGCTATCCCCTTGGGGTTTTGAGGAAATCAATAATTACTGACTACAAACACACAATGAAAAAATGCCTCACCTACAGAAGAACATGGTGATATTGAAACTTGGTAAATAGATATAGCCTAATAAAACTACGTTTTGGAGGGAAAGCAAGCAAGGGTGTTCCAAAATAGAGCGTTGTGGAACTGCCTATGGCAAGGGAAACGGAAAGGATATGAGGTTCCACAACGCATTAATCACTCACAACTTTGGGACCTCCTGTACGTTCCCTCCCATTTTAATATTATTACATATTAGTTACTAGGGCACATTTGTCTCTGTTTACCAAGTTTCAACACCATCAGCTATTTTCAATGCAATTAATGTAATAGTTATCGATTTTCTCCAAACCCCAAGAGGATGGCAATTAATTAATTTCACCAATTGGTTACTCTCATCAAAAGCTTTCGATATATAACATTTCTTGCCGCAAGTTCCCATAAACCGACACAATTCTTTCGCATGATAAAGATTAAGGTCCATTATTTATGAATCACTCCCAAGAGGTGGGTGGCTCCCAGGAGTATATAATTTCAATGCCCCTGAAAGCCACACACTCTTGGGAGTGATTCATAAATATGACCCTAAGTCTTCCATACTTCTATATGAAATTATTGTTCGTGTATTTTCTTTATTATCAAAATCTAGAGATCTAAAAATGAATTTCAAGAGCCACGAAAGTATTCCATGTCTCCCTTATTAGATTTAGTTGGTGTTAGTTAGGAACAAAATGTCCCTGGGCGGGAGCACATTATATGTATTACATGTGCATGACGGCTAGTGTGTTTCTTTTTTACACCTTTTTTGGTCCGTTTAAATTAAAACGAGATTCGAGTCAGAATGTACGCTACCGTAATACCTTAGATTACTGCGCTCTTAGATGTCGCGGTGTGATTAGGCAACCTGCGCAACTGGAAATACTAGCAAATTGCATAACTACAGTAGTCCGTAAAATAATATAAGGAATATTCTTAAAAGAAGCTCACAAAACATATTGGGCACCAAGTCTAAGTTAGACCAATGTTACGGCACCGTGTGATTTATTAGTGTTTTGAGAATATAAATATACTTAAAATGTATTCTTGAGATTATTTTTTTGTTAATAGCTGAAACAAATCTGGATTTGGAAATCGTGAACTTAACAAATAGCGATAGACAAATATCAAACATCACGTTTAAGATATCGATGAGATATAGTTTATTAAACAAAAAGAGAAGAATGGGAGGAAGAATATATACAAAAGAAGCTACAGGTTAGTTTGCTGTGTTTCACTCGATTTCGTACTTGACTTGTAATTATACGAATGCGGTCAGATAAAATAAATATAACTTCGATACTAAAATTGGGTAACAAAAGATTAATTAACTACGCAATTTATTAGCAGTTTTAGTTAACTATATTGATTTAGAATCTTTCAGGAAAGTGATAGGTAGGATAGGTAACTCATTCTCTGCAAAATCACTTTGAAATCCAACCTCGCTGCTTGCTACAAAGAACTATAAACAGTTTTGGCCATAAGAACAATTCAATATTGTTTTACAGATTTGAATCTGTAAAATTGGCAGGCAATTCCATACAACGCTCTACCCCTGATCTTTAAAACTAACCTGCTGCTTAAAAATTACAGCTCTATCTAATAATGTTTCGGCATCCTTGTTTAAATAAAGATAAATACAAAGCGGAAACTTCTTAATACATATTCCCATACAATGAATGACCCTGGGGTCTGCATGCATTATCTACAACAACCAGCCATATATGTTTTTTTTTTTTTTTTTTTT
>JAGDQP010011797.1:0-35172 GCA_022664845.1 Lepisma saccharinum
TTAGAGGTGGATTAGAATAGCTATATAAAAATATTATTTTTTATTGGTGTATCGGATATGTTTGCAATTAAAATTATTAGAATCGTTTGTTCACAAGGAATAAAACAAAAAAAAGTTGGTCTTTCTAGCGTATTTGGTTGCAAAGTTAGACATATTGTAATTTAGAGAAAACAAAATAATTTTATTTATTTTTTAATAATTTATTTCTGAAAAACTAGGAAACAAATGTACGTTCTAAGTATTTCAACCCGTTCATAAACTTCTGAAGAATGCTCCAAAACTTTTCTTTTCTATTAAAGATATCCAGTTCCTTAGAAAATGAAGATATTCGATATCAATTTTCTGTCCATAAGCAACAACAGTAAACTTTCTAGCTCTGAGAGAAGTAAAAGACCCCATTAAGGTCACATCTCATTAACTCTCTCAAAAATAAATGTATAGCAAAAGCGACTTCACCAATATGTTTGTTAAATTCGAGCCCAGATGTATACATTATACGAACCGCTTCTTATAAAAAAAGAAAAGAAAAAATCTAGCAAGATTCAACATGAACGATTTCAACATACCCTCTGAAAGATAGTGCATTTCACAGAGTATCTATTTCGTATTTGTCTTCCATTCCTTCAACCTTTTTTACATATATACGTCTGTTTTCAGACTTAGATCACACACTGTTGGCCTAAGTAGTTATTGTTTTGAATAAATTATTTTGGTTAACAGGCACGGATCCAAGGGGGGCTATAGCCCCCCTTGACGTCCAGGTATACACTGGATAAAATGGCCTTGAATCCTACTTTATATTGGATAAACTGATACAACTATGGTTTAGCCCTGCCTTGATCATATCCTGGATCCGCGCCTGTTGGTTACTATGCTTCTCTTTATGGATGAAAGCACTTTTGATCATGTGTTTTCTGGTGTCCCCTACTCCTTGCCAACATCAAGAATAATCCGGGAATAAGTAGAGAAAGCATTAAAGAAAATGAAGACCAGAAAAGCAACAGGTCCTGATTGCATACCAGTAGAAGCGTGGTAGAGTTTGGGACTAGAAGGTGAGAGATATTGTATGGGATCTGATGAAGAAAAATATGAACAGGAAAAAAAGCCTATTCAATGGAGGAATAGTGTTATTGTACCTTTTTTTTTTTTTTAGGAGAACAGAGATCTACAGGATTGTGGAAACTATAAAGGAATTAAGCTAATGTCACATACAATGAAGATTTGGGAGATAATTGTAGAAGGAAGATTACGAGAAGAAACATTAATAGGAGAAGAACAATTTGGATTTATACCAGGAAAAACTACAACGGACGCAACTTTAATATTAAGATTAATTATCTATATGGAAAAACATCGGCAAAATAATAATAATAATAAAAAAAACAGATTGCATATGGTCTTTATTGATTTGAAGAAGGCTTACAACGGAGTACCGCGTCAGGAAGTATGGAGATGTATGAGGGAGAAAGGAATGCCAGAAAAATATGTAACGATAATCCAAGATATGTATACAAGAGCTGGAACTCAGGTAAGAAGTAGCGTGGGATTAACACACCAACGTCCTGTTATGGATGGATTACACCAGAGTTGAGCCTTAAGCCTGTACTCTTTAAGCTAGTTATAGACGTTATAACTCAGGCTGTGAGAGATGAAACCCCTGGTGTATGATGTTTGCCGACGATATTGTACTAGGCAGTACTACGAATAGGGCAGAACTTGGGAAGAAAGTAGAAGGTTGGAAGAAATCTCTGGTAGAAAGTAGAAAGAAAACTGAATGTATTGAGTTTAACGGAGAAGAAAGATACAAGTGATTTTGCAAGAAGAACGATTGAACAAAGCGAAAAGTTTTAAATATTTAGGTTATCTGTTACTGCGAATGGTTATATGGACTGAAATAATACACATAATACAAGAAAGATGGCAAAATTGGAGGAAAGTAAATGGCGTTCTTTTTGACCGAAGAATCACGGTGAAGAATAAAGCGATGGTTTACAAAACAGTGGTTAGAAAAGCAATGATGTATGGAGCAGAAAAAGAAAGCACAAGAAAATAGATTAGATGTTACCGAAGTGAGAATGCTACGCTGGATGTGTGGGATAACAAGAAGAGACAGAGTGTGAAATGTGAGAGTAAAAGAACAACGAAGGTTGTAGAGAAATCCAAGAATATACAAGAAAGAGGACTACAGCGGTATGGACACGTAATGAGAAGAACAGATAATGAGTCAGAAGAGTGATGGCAATGAAAGTGGAGGGCAAGAGAGACAGAGAGAGATTAAGGAGGAAGTGGATGGATAGGGTTAAGAAGGATCTCGAGGTGAAAGGTCTGTCAGAGGAAGAAGTTCAGGACAGGGCTTTGTGAAGAAGAGGTATGGAAACATTTCACCAATTTAGTGTCAACTTAATCCACCTACTTCTGCCATTCTTTCCTTTGTCCTTCTACCTCTTTCACTGGTTTTTTGCTAACCAGGCTGTCAGGTCTCCTGTTGCTACCCGCCGTGGTGTGTAACTCCCACTAGAGGTGTATGCAGTATCTCCTCTTACACCCCCTCTAAAGATTAAAAACCCCTTAAAACATTTTTCCTTGAAAAAGATAACACAAGATCCAATCAACCATCCCATCACCGCATTCAAGCATATTACGCATGGCTTTACTTCAGAAATAGACTTTGTGGCATTAAAGAAATAGTAAAATGTGGACTAGTTAGATGCCTCGATAGCCCACACAGTAAAAAATACCTGTGTTAATTCAATACAATGAGGTGTCCCAGTGTGACTACCATTTTAGTGTGCTAAATCAACACAACACGGTGTTGATTTCGGTACTGGGAGAAAACAATTACGGCTGCAGCTAGATTTGAACATGGATTGTTCAGTTAGAAGTCAAGCGTCTTACCGACTTTACTAAATCATCAGACGAAAAGAGCACTAGATTGAAACAATATAGAGGATAAAAAAAAAATGTTGCTGAACCTCAAACACAAACAAAGTTACTCTCACGACTTATACCATGATTTAATCACATTTCCATTGTTCAATTAGGGATCACAATCCCCATTTATTGAGAAAATGTTCCATTTCTATGAAAGCAAGCGCAGCGTTTGACATGTTGTTACGATAAGAAAGCAGTAATGCTTCTGAAGTGTTTGGCTGTCGCCATCTTGCTTGCTTTCAAAGAAATAGAATATTCTCAATGAATGGGAATTCTGGTTATCAACTGACAAATAGGAAGTGATTAAACTATGGGATAAGTCGTGCAAGTAACAGTTTGTTTTGGGGGTTCAGCAACATATATTTGATCCCATACAATGTACGTATAAATCTATTGTGTAGTCGTTTAATTCAAATGTTGTTCAGTAAACATGGTTTGCATCTACTGTCTTTTCTGTCTGATGATTTAGCCAAATCCGTAAGACGCTGGACTTCTAACTGAGCACTCTCCTATAAGAAGATCAAAGTGTGAATGGAACTTTCGCACTGATGTTGGAGGTGGGAAATAAAGCGTAATAGAGACCAGAATTGAATCAGAATTAAATTTTTAAGCCCTTAGGACAACTTTCGCTAGACCAGAATGGAGAAGACACTATTGACTTCGAACTTCGAAAAATGGTTTGCAAAACAAGATGCATTATTTAAAGCGATATATTGATGCTGTTTCATATTCTTTACACCTGAGAGATTCTTTAAATCTGTCATTTTTTAAAAGTATATTTCTTGCAGGAAATTACAATATTATATTGTAATATAGGTTGCTAATGATAAGCTAATAGAGTGAAGTTATTTCAATGTTAAAAATTTCCCAATGTCCGTGTCTTATTTTTTAAAAGCTCATAATTTGTGTGAATGTGGATAAATACCTAATGATAGATCACTGATAATCTAGTTGCAAATACTATGAAATATTACAAAATGTTATAATATTACTGATACTGGAACTGTATATTCTATTAGCAACTGTTCTACAGTAGGCGACAAAATTTCTTTCCCTTTAGTAAAATTTTTTTACGAATAGCTCCGAAATGGATTAACCTATTTACCTTCCTGAATACTTATTAAAACGCACCGCTTATAGAAAAGTATCTATTTTGCAGAATATTTCGCCCCACTCGCTGGAGCTTCCTCAGCTGTGATCTACTTTATCTACAATGACTTAACATATACATCTATATACAATGCAATGGTTTAACAGTGTTGCCAGATACTGATTTCTAGTTACCCCGTTCCCTTCTTAACAATTTTCCGCATTATTTCCTTATGTTTCCAGATTTTTTGTTTATTAATTTGTCTCCTCTTTTAATTATGAAAGCTTCTTCCCAGATGTCCCGTTCTTTCTGTGCTCTGCCTCTTTTGATCTTTTATGTATCCCACGATATGGTGCCCTTCTATTACATGTTGTAATCATTCTGAGCTGTCTGTTTGTTTCACTATGTATCTTTGATGCTCCTTTACCCTTGTTTGTTTTTTCTTTTAGTCTGACCAACATAAGAATTTCTCACAAGAGCATTTAATTTCATATATGCCGTCTGTCTCTTCAGTTTCTATTACCCTTTTGTGTTTATTGAAAATGTGTAATTTCACGTTTGGTTTCAAAATCTCTTATACCCCAAACCTTTTATTTAACTTCTGTAGTGTTTTTGGAGTCCCCCTGAAGCCTGGTATCCTTGTTCTAACCTCCGTAGGTTTTTGATCAACCGTTAATTTCCGATTTATAAACTTCGTAACTTTTTTCCACAATGCAATCATTTCCTCCTTTGTATATCCATATTCTTCTCACCCTTGTCAATTATCTACCTTACATCCTTTTTTAATGCTTCTTCACCGTTGCAAAGTTTTCCCACACATTTTGCTTCAACTGTGCTGGGTGTCCCGAACTTTTATGAATATACTCTCTTCACTTCAAATCGTCCTTCTTTCTTTTCTACGACAATATCCAAATATGGCAGAGAACCCCCGTTTTCATCTTCTCTTGTTAATGAAATCTTCCTATGCTCAAGGTTTAATTTTTGACGTCTACTGCCTCTTTGTTTTACCCTATTACAAAATAATCATCAACGTACCTAAGACCCATTGTAATACCTGGTATTTTTCCAAGAACATTACTTTCAAATTTATCCATAAAGAAATCTGCTAACACTGGAGAAAGTGGATTAACCATATACAAGCCACCATTTGAAACCATATCTGGTTGTTGAATTTACAATAGTTGTAATCAATATATATTTGGAGGCCCCAGTCCTCCAAGGCCAGGCCCTAGTCCCCAAGGCCAAGTCATTGTAGATAAAGTAGATCACAACTGAGGAAGCTCCAGCGAATGGGGTGAAATATTCTACAAAATAGATACTTTTCTATAAGCGGTGCGTTTTAATAAGTATTCAGGAAGGTATGATGGTAAATTTTAGGAACTTTATTAAGAACCTATTTATGTTCTGTTTTCTGTAACTTTCAGAAAATTACGTTCTCTTTAATTTACTGAAAACTGTACTCAAATCAGTTCATCCATTCCATATATTTCATTTTTCAAAGGAAAGAACTTATGTCCCTGACTGTCCAAACAATCCTCTTGTTTTCACTTTCTCTCTCTCTCTCTCTGTATGCGAGAGACTGACAGTATCTGTGAAACTTTGAAAGAGGACAGAATTGAACGACAAGAAGTGTTAGAAAGTACAATACACGATTACTTGATTTTCTGACGTACTGTACAAGTGTACATATTGCGTTAGATGAGAAATTCCCCATCATTTTAAATCTTAGACCAAACAGCCAACTTCGAGAATTTAAATCAGAAATACTTGGGCTAAAAATCTGATATGACATAATGTGCCTGCAGCGCCTTAGGCGAAACGGGATATAATCAAGCATATTGTGTTTTCACCACAGTGAAATTAATGTTAGTAAAAGCCATGTGTTCCATTAATAACTTTATTAATATCAACCATTTTGTATCTTCTTACAATATATATATATATAGATACGTCTTTCAGAACACCAAATATCTTATTTATCTTTGTTGTTCTGTACTTCTGTTTCTTTGCTTTAATTTTTAAATCTTTGTTTCTGGCTGGACATGATAATGCCAAACATGTTTTCAGGTGATTAATCTCTGTCATACTGTGTGTAGTGGTGCCAACTGATGGTAGGGTTCTTTCGATACTTTTATCTTTTTCTTTTTTTAATGATATTAGATAATGGAATATATAGTATAGACAGAGGGACGCATGCAGGATAAGCAGGATGTCCTAGCTTACGTTTTAATCCCAGACATACGTAATACAGTAAAATTCCGATATATCGCGCTTCGATATACTGCGGGTTTCATTATACCCCTCAATATTTTAAGGGTTTTATTTCAGGTCCAGTTTTCTTAAATTGAAGAAATTTAATTTTGAATCCAACATCTTTTATTCACTTTGTTGACTTCTGGATTTCCGAACATTTTGTTTTCGCGAAGCTTTGTCCTATGTACTGGGTAAACCAATAGAATCCAATGGCGAAAGTTTGTTACTGCGGGTTCCGTAAGCCATAGAATTAGTTAATCGTATAAACTTTCGTTAGACAAATGCTATACATACGTCATATGAATTTAATTAAGTTGCAAATGTAGTTATGATTCAAGAATATGTCTTTCACCGTCACTGTATAAGTAGTACATTATTTGATTCACATTAGTAAAAAGACAAACGGCTTCATTATTTGGCAAAAAGGTTATAACGCAGGTGCAAAACATGTAGAAAATTGTTGGAAAATATGGACCGATTTATGTTTTGTTCTCTGGTTTCAGTGACGCCCCCTCAAGAAAATATACTTATTTATAGCATTATTTTAAAAAATGTCTCAGAAAGGGCTTCGATTTTTTTCCGGACAAATCTAATTTATCTAGAAAGGTCCTTTTATGTGAATACCCCGTATCATATTCTAACTTACTTTGTTTCCTGATGAGTATTTCCAGTTACTGAAACATTTACATCGTCAGCCTACAAAACTACATTTTCTGACTCTATGAACTGAGACAAATCATTGATATACAAAAGAAATAATATAGGTCCTAAGATAGAACCCTGAGGAACCCCCTTGTTAATTTCAGCCACTGACGAATGAAGTGCCATGTTTGTCTTATTAAGAGTCCTAGAGAGCTATACTATCTGTTTTCTATTACTCAAGTACGATAAAAACCAATCGTAAGATACATCTCTGATACCATACCATAATAACCATCTAAGCACGGTAATTAAAGTCTAGACTTAGTGTTACAGTTGAAGTATGTAAAATATGAACGATTCTATGAATATGCAATATGTTCCAATGAACATTGACTGGCCCTAATATGGATGTCTATGTGTTGTTCTGGATAATCTAATCTTCTTTGAAGGTACCGCAGCGGCAGCGCAAATACTAACAGTTCGTATGGGAAGGAAAAGAGCATTGATCTCTATATAAAGTGTTTGATCTCGATGAGAAAACCTGTCTTTCATAATCTTTTGAAGCGGGCATAGAATAGAAATGAATGCATACAAGCTAAATAATATACAAACAACTTGAAAAGGAAAGCCCATGGACAGCGAGTTTTTAAGAAGATTCGCGTTTTGAAACGAACAATAGTTCTTTGCCTAGGCACAGAGAAAGAGTAACCAGACGGCTACTTTTTGAAAGTGACTTTTCTTTTTCATGAAAGCAAGAAAACTTGTGAATAGTTCCTGGGTAAAGTAGTTGACAAAGGTTAAGTTTCAAACATAATCACACACACACAAACACAGACACAAACACACACACACTTTTCTAATGTTTGTTTCTCCGTGACATTTGATCTATTGAGAGGGGAGAGAGGCTTGGAGGCAACATTGAAAATCAAATTTTTGCAGGAAAAACGACATTTTTTTCCTCTGGTCTGTGTGTCACTCTTTCATTTTCAGCAGGAGGGCTGAAAGCTTCTGTTAAAATGAGAAGTTAGTGACGTCTAAATAAAGACCCCTGCTGGATGAGTTTTTGCTGCGAAAATGAATTAAGGGTTGGGGGGAGATAGTGAAAGAGGGGTGAAGACTCCAGGAGAACCTTAGCAACAATGCTTAGATGCCGAAGCTTCCCCTCCCTGTCTCTGTAGCCATTATGGAAATCGACAGCCCGAGTTATTTTGTCGTTTGCTTTTGTCCACCCTCGACCTGGGGCTCTCGTAATGTTCAGCAAATCCGGAAAATTTGGCCAAACAGATGAGGAAACGGCAGGTGGCGAGAAAAGTCAAGTGCCGCCACGGGAGAGTTGTATTCACATCGGCACAGCAAAAAAATTAAAAAAGGCAGACGCTGCCATGTCGACACGTTACTTCATTAACATTTTTTTTTTCTTGCACATATACTTGTTGATGATCAAAATGGGTAGTTACAGTTTCCACGTAATTGGCAGAAAAATAATGACATTTTCCCCACCTTATTGATAAATCACACTTGGTGGTTGTTGAGGAGGGTCCTTAGATAAAGTGAGAGAAAACCCTTATTAAGTAAACGACATGTAAATGGAGAGTACTACAGCAAGAACATCTGTTAAGCAACTTCTAAGTATACGCCTCAATTTCAACAAAAAAGAATGGGGAGGAACAAATATGATTATGTTCGGTTTAGTTGGTAAGCACTGAGAATGAAGTGATATGATATCCTTTTCGTTTTCACTTTATTAAACAGTTTACAGATCAAACGTACTTTGTAACAGATATTCACTCTTACATGCTAATTGTTCAAATGTTTCTATGTGACAAGCGACATCACACGGTGATCTATATCTCATCTCTAACAAGTAAACCTATCGATGCTTCAAACTGCTTTTCCGACCAAACTTGGCACAAGAGTAGGATACATCAGGAAACCACCAGAAAGCATGATTAAAAGTGCTTTCATCGATAAAGACGGGCGCAGTGGCCAAAAGTTTGATTCATAAGAATAGTGTGATCGAAGTCGGAAAATACATGTTTATTTGTAAAATCTTGAAATAATGGAAAACAAATATACATGAATTAATACTGGGTCAATATGCTATGTTTTACAGGGTGTGTTTGTAATGGCCGCCATTTTGAAATCGGTCATCTTGAATCTTTCTCGATTTTTTTTAAATGGAAAGGGGATATATCAATCTGGGCCTGAATTTTACCAGAAATACACTGATGAAGTCAATTTTGCGATAAATTTATTTTTGAGAGAGATAATATGTGACATAGTATGCATAGTTGATTGAAAAGTCTGGAAATACTCTATTCTTCTTGAAACAGTACAAGAAAGGAAAGCTTACTTGCAAAAGTAATGAACACTGGGTAGGTGGTCCCCAATACTTATTACTTGTGTATTGGAACCTCATTTCTTGCACTGTTTTAAGAAGAACAGCGTATTTCCAGACTTTTCAATCAACTACGCATACTATGTCACATATCATTATCTCTCTCAAAAATACATTTATGACAAATCTGACTTCACCAACGTATTTCTGGTAAAATTCTAGCCCAGATTGATATGTTACATGACCCCCCTTCCCATTTAAAAAATCGAGCAAGATTCAAGATGGCCAACATCAAGATGGCGGCCATGACAAGCATACCCTCCAAGGTAACGCATTAACCCGGTATCCATTCATATATATTTGTTTTCCATTATTTCAAGCATTTTACAAGTAAACATGTATTTTCCGACTTCCATCACACTTTAAGTAGCCCCTACTTATGAATCAAACTTTTGTCCACTGCGCCTTGTTTATGGACGAAAGCACTTTTAATCATACTTTCTGGTGGTTATCTGATGCACCCTACTTCTGTGCCAAGCTTGGTCTAAAAAGTAGTTTGAAGCATCGATATGTTTACTTGTAAGATCGTGCTTAGAATATGCTGCCACCTTGATATTTGGTATAAATACCTACTACTAATGTAAAATAAACAAGATTATTAGCCCGTCACCGAAAAAACACAACGTTTTTTTCGATTGAAATTGAATGGGCTAATAATCTATTTACTCAGAGTTAAGAACACCCACAGGTTTACACACAATCTGTTCTGCCTCATGGCAATATTTAATTTCAACAACTAATAAGAACTGAACGCCTGGATATCATTTTGAAATAAGTTTTCATTACTATTATTTTAATCACTAATCACTAATATTGTAACAGATATTAAGGAAAGATTAGTATTAACATTAATTTTAATTAATATGAATATATACCGTACTAATATTATAAAAGGAGAGGTGCATAAGGCTCTACGCCAGGTTTAAATCTTTATAAAAGAGGTCGACTTATATTCACCATTTTTTTTCTCCAAAATTTTCCTCTGAGCCTGGAATTCTATCGGGTTCTCCCTTATTCAGGACTTGCGTTTATTTAATTTTCGATTCTCATGGGTGTGAGGTAAAATCTTCACTACCCATCCTGTTACTATAGAGCATGTGTATCAACTGTTCAAAGTTCAGTTTCATCGCACATGCAGTACCTGAACTAGAGGAACAATACCCATTTTGATTTCTGGAATAACTGTCGACTAAATAGGAAGTTGAATCTCTTCTAATTATTGCAGTTGCATAACGATTTTGACGCACAATCAAATAATCAGTATAATCAGATGCAGGAATTGCTGCTGGTGATTCCTGATTCTGACCATTTCTCCAGTATGTGAGGACTTTTCTGACATCACTAATGGTTGATAAGCTTTGCATGTTTTCTAACAATGGATTCAAAAGCGACAAATAAATTGTTATTGAAGGGAAAACAAAGTTTCCGGCGACTCACCAGCCATTAGAAATGCATTGTTACCTCTATCTCTACCACATGTATCCAAAGTCCATTACTTGATCTAAATCACTTCTCCTCCACGCCTTTGAATGTTTGTTAAAGGCATATACTAGTGCTGAAGCAGCTACAGTACAGCATTGGGTACCACCTCTGGGGTCTTTGAACCGTTACTCTGATGGGTTGCAGATTTCCGAATTCTTCCCGTTTGAACCTGAGCGTATTCAGAGAATAATTCATCATCTGAAGCTACAGATATTCCGTCAACAGAATTTTTCCTTCTGATGAGACATCTGTTTATTCACTTAGAATTTCAATGTTATTGATTCTATGTTCTTTAGAAGATTTTGAGGAAGTTTCTGCTCTTGTAACAGTTGTGGTTTTTACCGGCAGTTTAGGTACTGGCGACGTGACTACTTCATCAATGTCAGTGTCAAACTCATTAAGATTTCTGAGTCTTTCGTACTCTCTTGTCACTTGTGCATTGTGAGGCCTGTAGCACAATTTTGGCATTGAAATATCAGGCATTGCTTTGAAAGAATTCATGTCTCTGAACGTGTTCAAAGAGTCATACGCTATTCCTGAAGCAAACAGTCTACCAGACAGACAGACAACTAACTCCTCTCTGAAGAGTTAACTCTTGAACTTTATGGCAAGTTACTGCCCAACATAAAGTTAATGGGAGCTGCTCTCGAATGATTCTGGTTTTCCTTTTCCCGTTATAGACTATTGTTGTCGGTTTGATCTCAACCAAATTATTTGCACAACCCAGCATTTCCGTGTCAAATTGGACCCATACTCGTTTCGGAAGAGCTCCTGGTTGATGTTGATATCTGTAGAAGAACATCCATTCTATTCTTTCAATAGTACCCATTGCCCCAGTAAGTAAACCACGAAATACATAAATATTTCTTCGCAGCATGACTCTAGCACCGATTACAATTTCGAGTTCATACGCTAGGCCACCTGATTTGCTTGTCACAATTTGAATGTGCTGACTTTTACCTGGTTGTCCAGCATTTTCATCCTTTTCATTATAAACATCTATTGCTTTGAGTTTATAAATCCTGGCGTCTTCATCTGTTTTTAATGTCTTCAGCATTTTGTTGTTGTATGCATCCACTTGTTTATTGATTGGGTATACATGCAAACTATTATTAAATTCTGCATCTTTAGGATATGTTCTAATAATTCGAGATGCAATTTTTGAGAAATCTCATAAAAGTCTTCTGCTCTAAGTCGATTCAGCGTCTGATTAACACTGTCCCCTTCTTCTTGCTTTTTGTTTTCCTTTAATTCTAAGAAGCTGAATAAGTGCCGCAAATTAACCCCAGGAAGTGTTCTGGGTTGTTAATAAAGAGCAGATCCTCTGGGTTTAACTGGTAGGAAGCTGGGAACTGGTAAAGATCTCCCATAAGAATGATGTTCACTCCACCAAAGAATTCACTGTTTCATTTAAATTCTTGAAGTCTATCATTCACTACTTTGAGCATGTAATAAGACATCATTCATCAATTATTACTCATTCAATATTGAGCCATTCTTCACAATACTCAGTGAAGTAGAGGAGTCCAGAGATTATCATCTCTGTTGTTTCGGAATGCAAAAGCTCTATAAACTGTAATTTCTTCGATATTTTTTACTGCAACACCAGTTGGTGCACATAATTTCAAAAGGGTTGCGTTCTGTTTTGTTAGTTTTACTGGGAGAGTTATAAGCATGGGCGGATTTAGGAGAGAGATCCTTAAGAGAAGGAGGGCACGAGAGAGACAGACCTTGGGGGCAATCACTTTGAAAGCTGTCATTTAGAATGAAACATTTAAATTCATTCTCAAATGACTGGGAAGCAATGCCCCCATGCCCCCCCCCCCCATTAATCCGCCCATGGTTATAAGTTCTGCTAAACATCGCAGAAGGAATTATTTCCCGGTACCTGCTCCGCCTGTAATGAAAATACGCAAGGGTGTTGCGAATACTTTTATGTATAATGCCATACAATTCTTGTTTATCAAAGCTGATTGTTTTTACTAAGATATAGATTTTTTTTTTTACTTTTGAAAGAAGGTGATGTGAATCAGCTTCTATTTTTAATTCGTCATAATCATCTATTTCCCCAAAATCTTTCTCATTTTCATTATCTTCAACATCGTAGGGATCTTTTTCAGGAACTTCTGATAGTTCAATCTGGAGATGATTACTTTCCTGTCTCAATGTACAGCAGGTTGCAGTTCTTTGTATCGATTTATCATCTGCTTGTAATCGGGTGTATCAATCTATTGAAATGATCGTAAGTGGTGCATGAACGCATCTTCTGTTTTTGTCGCCCGAATCCTCCAAACAATTCTTCTTCTTTACGGAAAGGCCAGAACAATACCAAAAGAGAATAATAATATTTGTATGGATTTTTTCAGAGTCAATAGTCGGAGTCTTCAGCACTGTAGGTTCTTCTCTCTTGACTATTAAGAATCCATTATCAAGAGTGATTCTCGGTCTCAGTTGACTCTTTCTGTACATTTCGGGATCATCGTCTTCATATGAACTTTCTCTATCTGCCGTTTTGTTGCCTCTCGTTTCAACGTATAGTAATATACTGCAAATTCAGCTAAGTAGATCTCAGGAACATTATCTGGTCTCTCATCTCGTATTTGCCGAAAATATTCGTAGTCAGCTTATCTGCTGCTACAGTCAGTACTTTCTAGAATTTTATGAGTCATGGACGATCTTCAGGAAATGTTGGATTGATGAAAACAAACCTTCGACTTCTAAGCTTCAATAGGAGTCTGCAAATATTTAGTGCTGGTTCTTGTAGTCCCACTTCTCTCTGCTTGTGGCCGGTTACCCCACCACAAATTCTAGGCACTACCCTGGATGAAGTGGGGATAACAACCGGTCACCAGGGACGTCTAAGTTGTAACTGGCATCACTGCCGAGAACTGCACCACGCCACCTAGCGACAGCAACTCTCTCTTTTGGTAATGGTCGTCGCAAGAGGGAGTCGTAGGTTCTGACAGCTGGTGATAAGAATGAAGATACGTTGTCACTTACTAGAAAATTTTGGTGTAGTATGATATCAACATAGCCATCGAATATTATAAGAATATTCCGAATAAGTTGGAAGGAGTGCAGTGGGGTGTTATTAACAGAACATGCCGAAGAAGCTGAAAGGATTGCAGTATGGTGTTATTAACAGAACATTCCGAATAAGCTGAAGGGATTGCAGTGTGGTGTTTCTAACAAAACATTCTGACTAAGCTGAATGGACGGCAGACAATAGGGCAGATAAGTAGTGTGTTCCTAATAGTTGCAATACCATGTTTCACTTGTACATCTGCAAATGTAGTGTAAATACTAGCTACAATATATATATATATATATATTCTAAATATCCGCTTTATTCAATGTGCTTTCTTATTCCGTGTGCGGGAGGTTTATTCCTGGTCAGCGTGCCTCCATCCTTGTTTGTAGAGGGTTAGACTTCTAAGAGGCTATTACGGCGAAATAGCGCAAGCCAGGATAGCATTTGTCTGTCCCCTTGTACAACCGTCCTTGTACAGTTTTACAAGGGAACGCGTATATGCTTAGAAATCCTTTTACAATTTTTTTGAGCAGCTCTCGATGTTTCTCCCCAAAGTATATGATTCTCTTTTGCTCAGGTATACACTGCAACTGCTCTAGAGCTTCCACCAATTAGCTGAAGGTTCATGTCGGCTTCGCAATTTTTTAGGATAGTAGGATTATAATAGTTAATCCTCTCTTCTCCTTTATTTCTCCTAAGAGTAAGAAGCTTAGTTTTCTTTTTATTCATGTCTTCTTCATAAGATATACGTTTTCTCAGATGGATTGTACGAAAATCCATAAATGTATTTGTTGGATTTTTAACATCTTTTGTCACCTTTTTTATTCCGACACTCATGCCACTGATACATTCTAACTTTCATTCTGAGGTCTGTATCATCAGATTCCTCTGGAATGCCACCCGGTACGACACTTTAGATGAAATCAATTCCTTCAGGCGACTGTACATTTGGAGGATTTAAAAGCCATAACAAAATATGAGCATGAATACTAGCTCTTTTTTGGAATTCGTATCTAATGAAGTAATCAGATACTTTTCCAAGAACCTCTATATTGAGAATAACAGTATACACACATTTTTGCAGACGGTCATTGAAGTATCTGACGACACAGACTGGATATTTTTCGAGAAGTTTAACTTTTTCATCGACGCTTTTTCGATGATCCTGTCCAAATTCTAAGTTCAGAAGCGGAAACAAAAATTTTACTCCAGATCATGTTGTTACAGCTTAATGTACCCAACGAACAAACATTCGACATGAAGAGAGGAATATGCGAAAGTCGGAAGATATCTTCTTCGTTTTGTTCACTTTGTTTCTTCAGTTTTGATAAAGTGTTAACATTTTTGTAAATTTTATCTTCGATTCTGCAAACAGCGTAAAAGAGATACTGTGTCTCATTAAATCTCTGGTCCGAACCCATTATTCGGTTTTGAAGGTATTCGTTAAGTGAAGGCTGCTGATCTCTTGCTTCTGTGAAACTGTTCCGTCTGTCTGGGATGAAGTAGCAAAATGAAATTTCTTCCAGATACTTATGCTGGGAGGGAAAGTTAGTCTCGTTGTTTTTCTTTCGAGAATTACACGACTCTTTCCGTCAGCAGTTAGCTCAACCTCGAGATAAGCTTCTGGAGGAATAACCGGAGTCATCTTGTTTCCGAAGAGTAATGTTTAAGGGCATCTCCTTTCAGGCTTAATTTGTATCCCCCCTTATTTGATTTTTTTCATAATCCTTTAATTTTTCTATTCGAACTGAAGTGAAAGTTAAGCCTCCAGGTCCATTTGTATTTTTTTTTTATAATCTTACATATATGTTCAAGAATAGCTTCCACAACACATGCTTTTCCCGGTTTGTTGTTGGTTTCATAACCTCGATCAGTTCTGGCATGACTATCGATCAAATAACACTTATCTTTGTCTTTTACTAAAGCATAGGAATGATAACAAATTTCGTGTATAACTCGGGTTTAATTGTTGCTTCTCAGTCTTGTGGTTCTCGTTTGTCATACTTTTTGAGAATTTCCAGAATGTGTTTTTGCGTTGACTGAAAGTTTAAGAATATATCATGAGACAGTTCTATTTTGACAATAGTATACTTTTCAAACGAGTATTCTCCTACAGCATCTTCTGATCGAAGTAATCTGGGAAATCCTTCTGCTCTCAGATCAGTCCACATTTCATGCCCTATTCTTATGTTATCAAAATCAGTGCTATACCAAAGTTTAGGGTGTTTCAGGTAGGCAAACCCTAGAGCTGCAAACGCAGTAGCACAACATTGGGAACCTCCATCAACGAACCTGGGTTCTCCATGATGACTTGTTGCTCTTAAGATTCTGCAAATTTTCAGATCCTTACAACCTGGTCCTGACCGCACTTCAGCTTCATCTTCACTTTCACTAGAGGATTGGTATGCATCTACAGTTACAGTAGAGAAGTCATAATCTGACTGCTTTCTTTGAGCTATTTCTACGTTACTGTAAAGCCAGTTATTTTTAATTAAGATGTGTAAAGCTCTTATAATTGACTCTTTTCTTATTTTTATACGGGGCTCTGAACACTGGCAAATTCTCGAGCTTTTCTTTAGTGGTTAAGGCTTTTACATCTTTTAGAGTCAGCGAAAGTTGTTGATTGAATGACTCGTAAACTTCATCGATCTCCATTGGGATATGTGAAATGTCCCCTGATTGGACTGACTGCATTATACCTCTGGGTTTAATGATGCTCATAAAAGGAATAACTCTGTTTAAAAGTTTCCTTTCAAGAGATTCTAAGATTGTTATTACATCAGGCACTTCTTTAACTGCAAATTTGTTGCAGTAAACCTGAGAAGGAAGTTTCTTAGATGCCTTAAGACTGTTGTAACATCTGAGCAAACATGCATTTTTTTTTCATTAAGCTCTAGGCTGCACCCTTCAACTCGCTGAAACTTTCTGAAAATTTGATCGGTTATAATGAAATTTTTCACGCAGTTGTTAGAGTCAAACATTAAACGTTTGCATACGTCACAAGATGTATAAGGAAATATGTTAATTTCTTCATTAATTTTTTTCACAGCTATCTCGATATTTTTTACTATTTTTTTTTTCTGCTGAGAAACTTCTTTTCTTTTCCGTTGAGAATCTTCTCTATGATCATATCGATACTTTTTGGCCTGCCCTTTGTGCTTTTCTCGATACTTCTTATATCTTTCGTAAATTTAAGCTTTTTGCGTTTCTTTGTAGAGTTTATTATAAACTCCTTCATATTCTCTTTTGTTTCTTGGCTTTCGATATCCGAAGCTGACACAACTTTGAGTTTTTCAGCATCTCTTTGAATTTGAATATAGACTTTACTATACTCTTGCTTATTCTTTGGATTTCTACCCAAGATCTCAACGATTTCTGCAATAGATACTTGAGATGACGATATAGAATTCAATTCATGGTCGTCTTTTCCAGAATTTGCCGTTCAAGAAACGTGATTTTTAGTTGTAGTTACTATTATTCTGCTTGCAGCTGTCATAGCAGCATTTTGTATAATTATGAATTGATTATAGTGTTCCTGTACTGTTTTATAGCGTGGTATCTCATGATGTATTAAGTTCTCAAATGTAGTTTAAAAAATCTAATTAGTTATTTTAATATTCCATTTTCTTAACGGCAAAGAATGTTCGTGTGAATGATCTAGAAAGTTTAGTATATATTGCAGAATGCATGGAAAATGATTGCTACTGTACGTATGATCTGATGTACCTCATGTAAATAGATGAAAAAGTTCACTTGAAGTAATGGCAAGATCTATAGATGACGGTGTATTTCCGCTTGCTGGCACTTGTGTTACACTAGCGTCGTTCAGTAAGATTATATAATTATCTAAAAATTATCTTTATGCTCCCAATTCTTGATGATGGTTATTCCAGTCTCCTAGTAGCATCACTGGATTTTGTGTTATTTTACATAGTTGAAGAAGGCTTTCTGTTGTTATTAGTTTACTTCGTTTATTTGATGGAATGTATACTGATATGACTGTTATAATTTTACTGCAAATTTTAACTGTAGCTCCACAAATTTCTACGTGATAATTTTACGTTAATTTTAATTGTGGAAGTAATTTCATCTTCAAATTCTATATTTTCATGTATTGGAATACCTACACCTCTTTTATCTTCATTATAACTATTGGTTATTGAGTTGTAATGCGGAATGTCTATTGAATGTTTGTCTTGTCCCCATATTTCAGACAGATTATATTTGGTCTTTCTTCTTTGATTAATTGTAAAAGATAACTTTTCCTAGCAGAAAAGGATTGTACATTGCAGTGAAAGATTTTCATCAGTGTATTGTAACGCTTAGTTTATAACACATTGATGATAAAGGGGGCAAGTGAAATATTAATGTGAATTAATTTTGTAAATGTGACTTGTATTGTATTGTTATTGTGCATGCTACAACGGATTTAACAATATACTAATGTTTGAGGTTATTTCTTGACATTTATAAATCATTTCTTTTTTAAATGTTTAGTGTATCAGATAAAAGTTCCTCCATATCAGAAACTGTTCTTTGAAATATCATCTCACGTTTGTGATAAGCTTTAAGTGGACCATTCATGAGTGAAGGCGTGGAATCATATATTCCCGAATAGATACTTGGTGTTTCGTAGTCACGCACTATTTTCTTTAATGTTACCTTATCAGTTTTTTCTGTGTTTACTGATTCCGTTCTTTCTTCATTCTCTTGATTCGTCTTTTCATTTCTAATTTTCATTGGATTACGTATTCTGATCCAGTGATTTAACGGGCCTAGTTTTTATCCTAGACCTGATTTATAGATTCTGATATTTTTGGCTATTGATGTGAATTTTCATTACTTGTGTCTTTATGATTATCATTTGATATTGTCTGTTGAACAATTATGAATAAGAGGATTCGATATAACGATTTTTCTGTATGAGCTTTCCTTTGTCCATGTTGATGGCAATGTCATAAGGTATGTACTTTTTCTTTTGCCATAATATAATACGTTGTTTGGAGTAGTTTCCTCTCTGGACAAATGAAATTTGTAGTTTCGTGTTCCTTGCTATTACAATGAATACATTTGTCTGGGAACTCACAAGGATTAACATGTTTTTCTAATCCACAATTTTGGCAACGAGATTTATTATAACATTGTTCTTTAGTTTGTCCAAGAAAATAACAATTCATACATTGTATCGCCTTTCTTTTCTTATATTGTACAGGTAAACGTATATATAATCTGGCAAAGTTTGACATTGAGACGTATATTAAATTAATGGTGTATCTACTAGCTTTGTGGTATTTACATCGCTATTGATACGTTCCTTCAGTCTTCTGATACCTAATACAGGGTATTGGCATTCAGTATTATTTAATATTTCTGTATCTGATACATCCACAGGTATCCCATATACTACACAAAAGCGTTGTGTTGGCATTTTAGGTATCTTGGCTCATTGGCTGTAACATTTAATTTCGCTTGTAATTCATAGTTAGTTGTGAATGCATTTGCCTGTTCAGATGAGTTAAGATATAATTTTAATTCAGTTCTTCCTGCAGGTTCGATTTCTTTAAACTGGAGCCCTTCTGCTTGAAACTTTAATGCAGTAGGTACTACATTATATGCAGTTATATTGCTTTTATTAGAACTTTCTTACGCAGATATATGTCCTGTATGTACTAATGAAAATAAGTTTGGGCCTTTCTGTATAGTACTACCCTGACAGCGTTTAGCTAATTTAGGATTTTTAGCTTCTTTTTGAGCTTCCCTTAGGTTAATAGCATCATCTGGTAGATTTATCTTTTTCATATTTGTTTTCATAACATCTGGTATTAATTCTAATTTCTGAGGATTACCGTCAACTGGGTGACTTCGGGAACTTTTTAAATCTTTTTTTTTAAATTTACAGTCGAAAATATTAATAGTACTGCAACCAAAAAAATGTTTTAAACACCTTTGATTACGTATGAGTTTGCATACTACAAAAAGCGTACACATTATCTCAACAATGATTTAAAAAATAATGAACTATGTCCGGATTGCCCCATAATGTGGGGTCAGTTCGGACAAGGTATTTTCCATTTATTACGATGTATGTCTTGTAACAGAGGTGTCATCGGACACATTATAATGTATATATACCGACTTCTGTGTATTTGAAAGTGAATAGCAGTATATATTTAAAGTACTTATTATTTTAAATGTGTTTATTTTATAATCCATGTTTTTATCTCATATTTAATGTGCTTATTATTTTTAATTTTGTTAACAACTACAATACCTGTATTTATTAAATTCACTTACAGGCTACAATCATGACACAAAAAGAAAATACCTATTATATAGTGCTGCAAGTCACAAAATTAAACAAAGGACAAACAAAAATTAAACAAACGAAAGGTTTGCAAATTACAAAACAAACTGTCTTCTTTTTCACTTTCAATCTTTCTTACATTTGAAACACTTATATTGCTTTCTTGGAAATCCTGCACACTTTTTATGCTCCCATCATTTACAGACGTGACATTGCACCTAATCTTGTCAAAGAGAGTACTTTTTGGTATCTAATATAGACTGGCAGCTTGTCTAATCGTAATTTTCCCTGAAGAAGCAGCAGGAATAGCTTTCTGCAGTTTCATTGTTATAATGTTGATAAGACCGCCCTCCTACAATTGTCTTGTATGTTCGAACCATGTACGATGTCGCCTAACGTTTCGCTGAACGTTTCAATAAAGAAACTTTGTGTCTCGCTGGTAACGGCTAACAGAGAAGTGATATCGGTGTTTATTTGATACACGAATTTATAATCATTAAGAGGAAGTTGTTTGAGAAATGGATTAGGCCCTACACTAGACAAGAGTTTACACAGACTACTACATAGCAATATTAACTCGGAAAGCTTATTGTCAGAAATAGGATTGCACGTCCCGCACAGAGTTACTCGACCTCGTGATGCAGTTTCCCATCTCCCGGCCCAAAGAACGAATGTATTAGATATATCGCCTATTAGGAGAATGTGCTCTTTATATAATTGTATTCTTAAAACGTGTCCTGATATAGATATATTTAATATAAAAATAAGTCAATTTCATTCGTATATAAGGTAATGAATTGCTTTGACAGAATTTATCACTATGAATCTCCAAATATATAAATGTATGTGTGTGTAGAATATGACATGTATGTTGAACACCTCAACTAGGTATCCAACCTGTCGTGATCAATAAATAAATAAAATATATTTATAAAATAAAACATTTAAACAACACGCTTTTGTTGAAAATAATACACAAGAAACCAGAAGTAATTGTTTTCAGCTATTTAGTAATTTTAAGAATGATATTGTGTTATCCAACAATTGATGCAGTCTTTATCATAGTCGTGGAAACAATACACAAGGTCACGAGACTTGCTTTGTGGAAAAGTTCATTGTGTACCGTACTTGGAGCGAGATCAGCCTGTAGTAAGTTGTATTGCAGTGACATGTGTTTGAATACATGGCAGTGTCTGAAGAACACATACGACATGTTAGGTGTTATGATTAGTTCCATCAAGGACATTCAGCGACCGAAGCGTCACGAAACATCAATGCTGTATAGTGTATATGGTCACGGGAACCTTGATGCCAGAGATTATTCACAAAATTCCGGTCTGGAATCATCAGTCTTACTTATATGCCACGACGATGGTGACACGTCGAACTGGACAACGACGTGTTGCGAGCAGTTGTTGAGGAGATTCCGCTCAAACAACTGAAGAAATACCCACAGTACTCCAATCACTGTCATCTTCAGAATCTTGGTTATGTATCCAAACTGGGAAAATGGGTACCACATAAGTTGACACCACAGCAGAAGTAGCAGTTGTGGACATTTGCAGTGCCCTATTGACCCGGTACATAAAGAAGTCGTTTTTAGACAGAATGGTGACGAAATTGAGCGTACTGAGGTGTGGTGAAACCAAGGACACCACCCGCACAAAGTTTGGTTGTGTTTGGCGAAGGTCTACTGTCAGTAGTTGGAACGACTATAGGCTGCGTTGCTGGACAAACGGACAGCAGTGGTCAATCGTAAGGATGTGCTGATCCACAGAAACAACGTCCACCCACACATAAGACCCACTAGGAAATTACAGGAATTAGGATTGGAGAAAATTCATCACCCGTATTCTTAACTGGACCTTCCGCCTATATATTTCAGTCTATTTCACAGTCTCCAAACCCATCTTTGAGGGAAGACACTACGAAACTTGGAGGACGTTGGACCAATGTTTTGGTTCAGTTCTTCAAGTGCGGCATTCAAAAACTGGTGAACAAGTAGCCGATAATTATAGAATCAAGTGATTATCATGACCAAAGATGTTGTTCTACAGGTATCGGGCCCGGCTGGGGAAACACAGAGGATTTGACCCGTAGCTCCTCACGTTGAGATTTTCTGTGAGCTTCCGCGCTTGAATTTTTAGTTACCCGGTATATAATTCTTTGTGTTATAAATAGTTGGAGAAATTACTTTTTCTTTTTTATTTATTTTTTTTTTAAATAAAATTCTAGCTTCTAAAGGATATCTATCTTTATTTTTGTGCATAAATTGAGATGTGTGAATATTGAAAGTTTGAAGATAATTTCTTATTGATCTTTTGTTATATTGATCCACAATTCGGATTTTTGGCAATGAACTTGTTCCCATCCTTAATTTCTACCTCCCTCCTCGTCCAATCCTCTTTTTGACCCTCTGCTTATTATTCCTGAGCGAGACGCATTGGTTCACTGTCAAATTATGTATTGAAAGTCAATCAAGTAGTCCTACATTCGCTCACACATCATCAGACAGACTTCCTTCCCCTCATACGTACAATGCAAAGGGGAAAGCGCCTCCGAATGAAAAGAGTAAAGAAAAAAGGCGACCCTCGCTGGAGGCGCGCGTTCCCTCTGGGCTAGCAGACAGGCTTTTTTGTTTGTGTCGAGAAAGAGGAGGAGGGGTAAGTTTATGTTTCGAAGGCTTAAAAAACATCGAAAGATAGAAAAGAGGGCTAAACATTCTCCTTCTCTCACGTGTTGCATGTGACGTAGTAAATGCAAGATAATGTAGCGGAAAATAAATGCGCTTTCTTCTATGCTCGTATCCATATTTATAGTTTGTACGCGTCGTGTGTAAGTGCGTATGTATGCGTTTGTTACGTTCTCGTGTAAGTATTCGTGTCAATATGTAATGCAAATACATACACAAAAGATAATATATTCATTGATGTCTTCGATAGAAATATCATCTTACATCAATGGCCAGATATGCAAAGTGACCAGATTTCGTGTTTTCTAATATGTAGATATCAGAGTCTACACAAAAATCATTATTTTCTGAAAATTTCTCGAACTGTGTTTTCTGCCTTTATTTTTTAATACCTTTGTTTATCTTATTGCAGAATTTCATCTATTTATTAAAACTGATAAAATGAGGAATTTTGTCCTCAATTTACTTAGAAATCATTGAACCTATTTTAATTATTTTCGGTAAAAACTTAGTCTTTCATCACCCCAAGGATTATATGATATCAGTTTGATGATACAATTAGCAGGAATTGAGATAATGTACCATCAAAAAAGTCCGCTGTTTATAACAATGAAATAAACAAAGAATTTCCATTTAAATTTAAAACAAGAATGAAATAGATAGATAAATAGTTTAGATTTTTATTTAAATTCTGATTGTTGCAAACCAAAAATTTCGATTGAGTTATCGGTTCAAATCCCGGCCAGGACACTGGAACCTTTTCTCGCCGTGTTCCCCTGGCGCTCTGAGGTGCACTCAGCCTCCTATCAAATTGGATACCAGAGTGTCCTTGGTACTCCTGGGCAGTTTGGGAAGATAACGACGGCCGAGCGTCGGACTGACCACCACACCTCACTTCGTACCGTAGGTATCTCCACATCCCCCATGTGACGTTCACGGTGCATGCGTATCGCATAGGCGATAGCTTTACCTTTATCTTAGGTACTAGGTTTATAATTGTTTTAATGAATATTGTATGTTTCAAAGCTCATTGGGTTTGATGTTGGTATTAAATTAATGACCAAGATTTGGAAAAATGTAATACGTAAGAATGGGTAAATACTACTATTAGTAGTAGTAGTACTACTAGTAGTAGTAGGACAACGGTTAGTATTAGTGTCAAAATATTTTATTCACCCCGCACCAAAGGGTGGGCAAATCAGCTACTAATTTATATTTTCGAAAAGCGCTGATAATGAGGAAGCATGGATCAAACATATCAGGATAGAAAAAAGTTTCGAAATAATGGTAAAATTAATTTGATTAAGTTTCCATTCATAATTCAATGATGAAACGTGATATTTTTAAAACTGTAAGCCATAAAAAACAGTGACTGTTTTGCGATTAAATGGTCTTGGATCTTAATTTGTTATAGCCTTCAGACAACCGTGCCGCAGACTGGGCGTTTTTGTTGAAAATTCGGTGTTTGACTTCTGTTCAAATCTCGTTGTTTGGTGTTTTGGTATCATAAAGCAGACAACCCCAAACAAGCTGCTTCGACTCCTCCATTTGTCTTCGCCACTGCTCGAGCTATGATTGCTGTGAATGGCCAAAGCTGCTGTCTTGGTCACGGTCAATATTTCGACTCTCATCCTGATCGGTTTTTCAACCCCTGAGGCACTTATTTCCATATCATTGATCACGTCTTCCCACGCGACGGGAAAAACGGTGCAAACTTTTTGGTTACCTTGTAATATGTTATCAATATAATAAACCTATTTGCTATTAATAAAAATAAAATAAAATCTAGATTATGATAAAAAGTAGTGAAAATCATTAATCAAATCAAACGAGTACTCTGTGTACGATAGGGCCTTTAGTTCGGAATGATACCAGAGTGTTTCTCTTCTGTATTGTCCACTGCCACTGGCGTCTCAGCAGTTGGCCTGATGAAATTTTAAACTTTCACTAGAATCAAACCAGGGCAGCTCGCACTCTAGTTTCAATGAGCCAGAAAAATCTCACATTTTCAAAATTTCGTATTTTACACTCTCCTTCCTTTTACACTCTCCTCCTTGGACCCGGCGTTTAGCTCCAGTCGGATTCATGGGAGTTCAGATTCATTAGTTCTCCCCTTCAGGTTCATTTTCCAGCAAAGAAACTTTTGTTATGAATTGGTTCCTTTTTCAACTCCTCTATTGTCTAGCATTTGTGTTATTATATTTGTATATTTGTTCATATTGTAACATTTGGTTCAAAACTAAAATAATAATAATAAAAAAATGTACATACTTACATATTGACAGAGAACTACATTTCCTTATTAATCGAAATGAATTTTAAGGATATATCCAACGAAAACCAAAGTGGAAAACAGTGTCTGAAGTTCATATAGGAAAAAAATGTCGTAAAGAAAACTTTAAGAAACAATTTACACACATTGCTATCCAACATAGTAATTTCAGGCTGACTCAAAATTTAATCAAGCTTCCTTTGAGAAGTGAAAAACTCGAAGCAAGCTTGGTAAATCAAACCAAAAAGGTTTAAATAAGGTTGAATCAAGAATTCTAGTTTACAAAAATCAAGGTTGAAATAACTTAGAGGGAGAAGAAACTAATATTCTTCTTTAATAAAAATAAACTCGGATGGGAATCGAATCGAGGTCCTTTGGAATACTAATCCGATGCTGTAGTAATCAAAACCACGGAACCCCTCGACCTACCTCGCTTTCCAAGCGCTATTTATAGTTAGTTCATCAGATTGGCAAAAGATGGCTGTAGTAAAAGGGTGGGAGCTGCTGGAGATTAGCTTACGATGAAACACTCATGGCACGTGACGGGACTTCTTCGCATTAAAATTATAAAAACGTTTGAGTACATCGAAGTAAATGAATTAAAATCAGAAATCAGTTTCTTTCTACTTTAATTGGGGTGCTAGTTTACGTTACAGCTGGTAGAAATTAAATTGAAAGAGGATCGTAAACTCTCGGGCATGGAGTCTGCCAGGATTTTCAGTTCTCGGAGGGGGAGGGGGGGGGGAAACAAAATTGGAGGGATGAAAGTAGAACGTTTTGCTAGATTTCTATCCTTTCTTAACCGTAAAAAGAAATTTAAAGCTTGGGATGTGCCCTCCAGAATTTGGGTGTGACACTCCTTCATTAGTGGGATTTCGCAGAATGTCCCTTTAGTCCACTAAAAATGGAATCTAAACAAGTGCGGAAGCTTGACGACAAAAAGATATTTGGCAAACAAATGAAACACTATTTCAAAATAAAATTAAAGCTGTTTCATCTCCTTTTTTATATATAAAGAAAAGAACAACCTAAAAGTGCCAAAATATTAGGGACGGATCCAGGATCTTCATGCGGGGATGGGCGTTGATCTGAGAAATAGAACATGAATATTTCCGATACTTTTCGGGTCCATGATTTTCTTAAGTATAAATTTATCATATTTTCCCTTATATTCTTAGATTTTCTCATGAAATATAAAACATTACGATCAGGCGCACTAAAAAACACAATTTGTTATTGAAACCAAACAAATAAAAGCTTTCTATGAGGTAATTATTGAAATAATGTTATAAAAATAAAATATTTTCCCTCGGGATGGGGCACGTCCTCCTTGGATTCGCCACTGAAAAATAGTTCCTTTATGTCCATCACAAACTAGTTTACACTTTTATTTTATCCCGTACTAATGCACTATCCACCTGAAAGTCTCGTTGTCTTTTTTTTTCAGAGTGTGTATAAACTGGCTTTCTATGGTATAGGAGACACTGGTCTCAAATTATTAAAGTCCTATCTTGATAATCGTAGATAAATAGTTTGTGTGAATAATGAGAATTCTTGCATCACTAAAGTTAAGATTGGAGTACCACAAGGATCTGTTCTTGGTCCTTTACTTTTCCTTGTTATGATTAATGACCTTCCACTTCATGTAGGAGCACATACAGTGTTCTGTACAGATGATACGACTCTCCTTAATTCAAGCTTTGATGTTAATAGCCCCAAAACAACATCTGAAGATACAATATCTAAAACATCTTTTTGGTTCAGAGCAAATGGGTTTCTCCTCAATGAAAATAAAACACAGCAATTGCACTTTAGTTTAAGTGATAGATTACATCTCGATGATTCTAATAGTGTTAAATTTTTATGTGTCCAAATAGACTACAGACTATCATGGAATCATCACGTAAAATATATTAGTGGCGAGCTGTCTAGAGTAATTTATCTATTAAGACAACTTAAGAACTGTGTGCCTGATAACTATGTTAGATCAGCCTATTTTTCATTTTTTCAAAGCATAATTTCATATGGTGTCATTCTTTGGGGTAACGCGAGCCATGTTAGTGATATTTTATTGCTGCAGTCAGGGCCGGATTTATGCATAGGCCCGCTAGGCCCGGGCCTGTGGTCGAAACTTTCTCAGGGGTGCACTTTACAAGGAAAACTTAGAATTCGTTATTTAAAACGCGGGACAAAAACAATATTTAGGAAAAAAGCATTAAGAAAGAGCGCCAAACACTGTCACCTTTGAACCGCCTGACCCTTTCGTAAATAACTGACTTCAGGTAATTTAAAGTTAGGTTCATTTACATTAGAAATAATACAACAAAATTAGAGCTTATATTAGGAACATTATTTATTTCTATTTTTGTCTTTGTACACACCAACAATCATGATTACACTTTTTTCTTTAGTTCACAATGGTTCCTGGTGTCCTCAAATCTTCCAACGTTAATTCAACTCCTTTCCCGACCTCATACAGCGATGAAATTTGGCATAGTGACGTAAGTCCGGTGACAACACAATATTCCATTGTTACTTTCATATATTTCTATATATTTATATATTTTAAAAACATATTTAGTTATTTTTTTTTAATATTACGCATCAATACTAGCCTGCAACAATTTAGCGTTTGACTGATTGCAGAACACTTTAGGATTTGGGTAAAAAATAATAAAATAACTTTTTTAAGACATACTTTTCTTAAACAATCATACTAAAAAGTAAAAAAAAAAAATAATAATTTTGTTCATGCATGACTTTTAAAGAGAAAAGCATGGGGCGCACCAATTGAAGAATGTATAGCAACTGTATATGAGAGAGTGCCACATGCTTTTCTTTTTAATCATTCATAAACGAAATTATTTTTTACTATTTAGTAGGAATTGTTTAAGGGGCATTTGAGACTTTTTATTTTCTGTTAATTTGGTACAAATGTTATTGAATTTTGTTTCAAATATAAAAAGAGACAATGTTTGTTTGATTGTCAATGTTCTTGTAAAATAAACACCGATTAATTATAAGTTAATTATCAATTAATCATGCAAATTACCTTCCTGCAGTTAAGCATTATGGAGCATAGAATTAACATGAAAGTAGAGAATACTTTTCCTTTAATATTATACTACTATCATCAATACTTTACAATACCTGGAACTTTCCCGATTATTTAATATAATTTATTATATATAAATACGCGCGCTCGAAATTTCTCTTATTTGTATACAAGAAACTTAACCTTGTTTTAGCCGTTCTTTCTGTGAAAGATATTGTTTTTTATATTTTTATTTTTAATGGAATTCAACTGATAATTTGTTTTCCATTTAGAACCATTATCTACAACATTAGCCGTACGTACTTCACAACGTTCATGAAAAAGTTACGTACGTTGTAATTGTCTTTTATACGCTCCTCGTAGAACCTGTATTGTGGCGACATCATTCGAAAAGCGGTATTTTTTCCACAACTACGTTCATAGAAATACTACTATTCTTCCCTCATCTAAGGGTTGCCAAACTCCGGTTCGAAAGGGTTTAGTTGCAAGTTCCGTCCCTTGGCTTGCCCACTTTCTCTTCTAGGTCGCGTCAGACAGCCCCTTCCCCTTTTTATGTATGTTTTTAAGAACTTTTTTTTTAATTTTTTTATTTAGTCTATATCACATATAGGGCGTCGCTGTCATTTATACCTCTGCTAATGGGCAAGAGATACTTTGTGTTAAGTATGCATGAAGGCGTAATTTATGCTAATTTTTGTATATGAGGAAAACTAAAGTGTCTTTTGGGGTCCGCAATATACCGTTCCAATCCTGCTGCCAATCGTCCTGACTGTCATTTCCCTTTAGTTTCCTTCAGTTTCACCATACATACGTCAGAATGGTACCTTAACTAAGATAGTGGCCGCTACCCTCCCATACCCTATCCTGGTCTGATCAAACGATGGATTAATAAATTTTAAATCTTAAAAAAAAATATATATATTTTTTTTAGACCTTACAAATTTAAAAAATATCTTAACGTGTCTTTTATGACAGAAGAAACATTTTCTACCTAACTTGACTTTATATCTTCAAGATGAATATTCTCGGAGATGGTATTTAAAATTCAAAGAGCTGCCCACGTATTCATCGTAGCTAATGAGTTTGTAGTGTCGCTTTTGTCCATCCCTAGAGATTTTTTAACTTTGAACTTGAGTTCTTACGGGCGACGTATTGGCAGGTGGACCGATAATCTGACTAACAATACCGGTACATAGCAGGGTTCAATTGTCCAAATCTACGTTTCTTTTTTCCTACTTAAAGAGAAGTGGAAAAGAGGATGAATCAATAAATGCTAAATAGCGAGGAGAAAATAGGATGACTTTACCATTCTTTAATTTACTTTAAAGTGTTTTTGTATGTCCTTATTTGATATAAGTGTCTTGTGTGCTTTGCGTTTTGTAATGTAATTGTAATTTTTAGATTTTTTGAACTTTATAAATGTATTTAGAAAATTTTAGTATTTTGTATTGTAATTGTTAATTTTTAGATTTTTTTTAAATGTATAAATATATCTAGAAAACTTTAAAATTTTGTATTGTAATTGTTATTTTCTCCCTCTAGAATACTTTATAAATGGATATAGCAAATTTTAGTGTTTTGTGTTATGATTGGAATTATTAATTTTTTTATTTTTTCTTCTTAAAATCTTTATAAAGGAAATGTTAGAGTTTGCAATTGTTAAAACTGTAAATCTATCACGAAACTGAGATATGCCATTTGTGGTGTTAGAAAAGTAGAATTCAGAAATGGCTGAAGCTAGGATTCTTCTTAAAGCTGCATAAAAGCCGTGAACTAAATGTAATAACAATTTTGTAAATAACAAAATTGAGAAATAGTTTGTATTACCTTCTTGTTCAGTGTAATTAACATATTTTCAACAAGTATCCTACAGTAATTTAATTAAAATTGCTCATTGTATTTAATTAAATTATTTTATTGTTATAATATTATTGAAACGTATTTTGTAAATAACCACATTACCAGAGTTAAATAAGTATCATCTTGTTGTTATTATTAATGGCTAGAAGACCGAGGAGAGTCATTTGTCATCATGTGAGGGTAGGAAGGAGAAAAGGACGAAAGTGGTGAGCTTGGAGGGGGCGCTGGAAGTCATGGGCCTAGGGCACCTAGACGTATAAATCCGTCCCTGGCTACAGAAGAAAGCTATCAGAGTTATTTTCGACTCTCCTCACAAAGCACACGGTAGACCTTTGTTTATTGAAACAAAATTTTGACAGCCATTAACCTATATATTTACTATGTTTTAGTGTACATAAAAAGACAAGTTACCAGAGCTAAGCATGTAGGGAAAATATTCACAATTATAGCACAAGAAAATAAGCTTATTTATATACCATATCATAGATTATCTAAATCTATTTATAATTATGAAGTAATTGGTCTGAAACTCTTTAACGAACTCGCATTATATTTACATAATGTTCCATTAAATGTTTGTAAAAGTAAATTGTATGACTGGCTGGTTGCCCATCCATTTTATAACATGAATGAATTCTTTGAGAGCAATATTGAATTATAATACATTTTCCTTCATAAGATATTGCATATGATATTTGCTAATAGTATACCTATAGTGTCTTACATTGTAGTATTCGTTCGATATATGTTCCGATGTTCCCTTTTAAATCTACTGTATAACTCGACTAAAATAATTATATTGTATACTCATACTGTAACGGTTATATGTTTCTTATGTCTGAATTATTGATATATTACGAATGTTGACGTTGTCTAGTGCTGTTAATGGCCTAATGACAATAAAATCATTTCTATTCTATTCTATCCTGTGGGGACTATAATCGTGTTGAGGACCTCCAGATTACAGGTTGAGCACAGTTTTAATGAACCACCACGACCGATGTCTTCTATCAGATATTCTAGCATAAAAATTAAAACGTAAATCATCAGAAGGTGAATCCTAATCGCCTATTCACACTGTTCAGTTCTCGGAGGGACAAAAGGAAGTATTAAATTCTATAGCCTACTAATCGTTTATTAACTGAATTACGAACTATACAGATTACCACCTGGCTCATGACGTAGTACAAATTGTTGGAAGGGTTGAACCACATTTTGGATATTCTTGCAAAGTCATGGCTATACGCAACATACACCACAAACACTATAGGCTGTCAAGTTGCCCAATGATTTATGTCTGAGTAAATACGAATATGCTGTAGAAGTTGTCGTGTATGCATAATACAGGAATAATTACATCGCTTCTTTTGTTAAATTACGCGTGTCCTGATGTAATATAATATAAGTTACCTTAAATACATGTTTCATATTGTCTATATATACACAAACACTTTTATTCATTAAAATTGTCTTATTTGAAATAAGTTAGAAAGTTGCACAATGTAAGAACCTAATAAAGATTCATGAAACGAAGCTAGGTGAAATGTTCATAATTAAATCTACATCACATTTTAACCCGTTATTGCGCCCCTTTTGCAACTTCTAAAAATTTCGAACTTTTTTGTTGGTAAAAATGTAGTGTGTCGTGTTTTAGAAACCACTTTACAACCTCCAAATTGAAACTTCTGGTAGATTTCCTTCCTGACTTCAACACCAACATTTTTCCTGTTTGCATCTAAAACGCAGCCCTTTTTAAAAAACAATGTAATACCACTCTCAGATTTGTGCAATACTTCCGCTTCACCAAAGTGTCCCTTTCTTTTTACGTGGATGAGCCTACGTAATCTAATCTGTTCACTCTTCCGTTTGCTAAACTTTGGTAACTCATTGACCTCTTTTTTCTTCTGGTTGATATAGTAGTTCTGACCGCAATAGATCCGGGCTACCCTACTCGGATTTTCACTAATTTCTTCGCCTTCATTTCTGATACCGACACCAAGGCGCAAAGTAGCACTAACAAGACCTCTCTTCACACTATTTTCTTATTTTATACACGAAGGTTACACTCTACCATTTGTGTTTGTTTCCCTGTCCTTTCCGCCTTCGATCATAACTTCAATTATCCCCTTTAATACTCCACTTCTGGACTCCTAGATCAGATTCGTCTTCTCTTCTTTTCTTATTAATTATTACACTTTGCTTTCTTAAAGTCCTGGACTCCAATCCAGCATCTTGCTGGACTGTTTTTTTTTTCACGATTTCCCTTAGTCACACCATGATAATGCCGTGATCGTACTTTCAGAACTAAATCCTGTCCAATTTCTTTTCACATTCATTTCCCTGTCCTATCCCGGCCTCAGCCAAAGACGCCTAACGGCCAGAAACTTAATCCAATTTAATTCTTTCTTATTACCTCCAGCAACCTAATTTACAAAAAAAATTACGGTATTTTCTGAACAAAATAACAGAAGTCTTGTAATTATAAGGGAACCAAGAAAGTTTTGTCGCTTTTTGTGAAGGTCTGTGTTCAATTGGCCCTCACACCGTGAGTTGAATGCGAATGGAGGTCAGGCGAAGGTCAGTTGCTGGTGTGGGTATAGCCAACATACTACCTGGTTGTGGAAGTTCAGTTAAACCGTGAACGTGCGGAAGGACAGAGTGAACATGGGACCTCCACAGAGCGTCATAAGGGCGTGTATGCTGTACGAGTTCAAACTGGGGTCAAACGCAGCTGCAGCGGGGCGGAAGATATACCAGGACTTTGGTGAGGGTGTCGTGAGTCGTGACTACGCGGACAGTGCAGCGGTGGTTTACCAAGTTTAAAGAGGGTGACGAAACACTCGAAGACGCACCACGTGCAGGAAGACCAATATAGGTACCAAATGAAGATCTTCAGGCAGCAATTGAGACAAACAGTGGCCAGACATGTGAAGAACTGGGACTACAATTCAGTGTAAGTGGGTATATTACACTACACTGAAGCACTACAAGTTGGGTATATTAATATTAGTGTATAGGAAATAAAAATACAGATAAAATATATTGCAATTTTCAAGGAAACATTGCTAAATAATTTTGCACATATAAAAATTATAGTATCAGGTTTAAACTAGAAAAGGAGGAAGATCAGCAAAGCAATAATAAAATTTTGTTATACAATCTAATAATAAGGTTTAAGAAAGCGAACAACTAATAAACAAAAACGCGAGGATTTGTGGTGTTACTGAATGTGTGAAAGAATACCCAAAGGAAACTTAAGAAATAAATAAACAAAGTGAAGGGAAGTAAATAACGACAATAATTCAAAATATATAAATAAATAGAAGGCATGTGTTAAAAACTAAAGATAGAACTTTAAAAAACTAAAATTAAACTGTATTATATACTCAAGTCTAATTAAATATATATATGATATTAAAAAAAGAAAATTAATCCCCAAAATCCGCGGAAACAGGGCCCAGGTTTATCCATCGGGAACTGCGCCAAAGAATCATCCCCATAACCCTCCCGTCTCTTAAATTCCTTTCTTTTACTATTTTTTTTTATTTGTTACTTTAACTGTGGAAAAGGTCCTACTGACTCCGCACCCCGACGCCGCGTCAGGGGCCGAGGTGGGGAGACAGAAAACGCGGATGGCCCACCCCAACTTCGAGGAGAACATTTTTAGTTCTTTGAGTCCCTCAGACACGCGAAGCGGAGTTGAGCAAAGGATGCTGAGAGGTGGGGGCGGCAAGGTGGGTCCCAAATAAAAAAAAAGTTGGGTCGTTGGGTCCCACATGATTTGACTCCGGGCCAGAAGGCAACGTAAGCAGACACCTGTGTTTCTTTGCTGTCTCGTCTGAGGAAGGAGCCATTTCTGGACAGGGTGTTGACATGTGATGAGAAGTGGGTCCTGTACGAAGCTCCACGGCGCCGTCATCATTGGTTAGCATCCCATGAACCGGTTCCAAAACAGTCGAAACCAGCACTGCACCAGAAGAAGGTCCTCCTGTGTGTTTGGTGGATTGCTCGCGGTATCGTGCATCGGGAACTGCTACCAGCTGCTCAGAGCATCAATGCAACTGTGTACTGTCAGCAGTTGAGCCGTGTTCAAGAGAAACTCAAAACTCTGGAGCCAGCACTTCTGAATCGCAAAGGGGTCCTTCTGTTACAGGACAACGCTAAGTCCCACGTGGCTAGGATGACCCGGGACATCATTCTACGCCTTGGATGGGAAGCACTATTGCATCCTCCATACTCCTCGGACATTGCACCATCCGATTTTCACCTGTTCCATTCCTTGGACAATCACCTTAAAGGACGCCAGTTCAAATCCCTAGTAGAGGTGCAAAATGCACTTGATACCTTCTTCGCTTCACGACCCACCAAGTTCTACCGCGATGGAATCCATGGTCTTCCAGAACGTTGGCAGAGGGTCGTCGATGCTGATGGGGACTATCTTTGATCTTCCAGGTACGTCTTAGATGACATATCGGTGTTGTCCCAACTGAGGAAGTCCTAACTGAGGAAGTACTATGAAAAATTCCCAACTGAGGAAGTATATCTTTACAGAAGAGTGCGTTCGCAAAACTTAGTCCCAACTGAGGAACTGATTGAGCTTGCCTGAGGCAAGTTATCCAAACTGGTTTCATTATGGAAGATAACGTTTTCTTAACTAAACTAGAACAGTTTAATGCGATCCAAGACTCAGTAAATAAATTAATATTTTACAATTTATTTCATATAAATCACAGCCAGATTCGATCAAATACTGGATGAAGCCTCTCCCCGGACTGACGAGATTGGTTTACTGCCCCCACGGTGATCAGACGGGTTGGGAGAAGATACCCAGAGCTCTCACTCTGATCGCCACTACATTTTATTCATAGCAGCTCCCCAATTGCATCACGATGCTGGGTGGGCACCGTTCCACACCCAAATGCCTTAGAAAAAATCATTGGCATCGCCGGGAATCGAACCCGAGACCCCTCAATTCGTACTCAGCAACGCTAATCACTAGAACAACGGGACGGTTTATATATATATATATAATACACAGCCATATTCAATCCACTAGTGGATGAGGCCTCTCCCGGAGGGAGGAGGTGGTCTACTGCTCCCACGCTGACCAGACGTGTTGGGAGAGGAAAATATATATATATATATATATATATATATATATA
>JAGDQP010011797.1:40172-52062 GCA_022664845.1 Lepisma saccharinum
TATATGTTCATATATGACTAAAACTACTGGATTTTTGTTCAGAGCACGTGATTTTGAATTCATCCGCTGGGTAGCTCTGGCATAGATGTCATATTCTATTATGAGGTCTATGCCAGATCTACCTAGCTGATGAAATCAAAATCACGTGCTCTGAACAAAAATCTATTAGTTTCAGCGCCGCAAGGAATGGGGAAGCGTGCTAAGTCTATCTATTATAAGGTCTATGCTATTAGTAGCAAACATTCATAAGATCATCAACTTCCCCCAACTGCTTTAAAATTCCTCGATTCCTCGATCAATGCGATAAGCAAACTGGTATAAAGCCTCTCTTATAATGCGTACTTATAATTCCTCTATTTTGACGTCTCTTAGTGAAACATTTGATGAGCTGCGGAATGAATGACTCATAGCAAGTAAGGGGATAGCAAAAGAGATAAGATCTCAAATCTCAAAAACACTTCCTCACTTGCAACTCCCGAATTTCTAGGTTCAGGACACTTCCTCAGTTGCAACTATTTTCTGTGGAATTTATGGACTTCCTCAATTGGGACTTCCTCAGTTGGGCATATATCGACATATCGATGTTCGAAGGTGGTGGGTGAAAAAGCGACAGAACTTTCTTGCTTACCTTTATATTTAACTTCCCTTAAGCGAGTGGCTAACGCTCAACACTTCAGTGCAACCTATCCCTGGTTCAATACCTGGATGCTCCCAAATTTCGTTCGATATTCAGTGTAGCTCCCCAGTTTTCGATGTTCAATCTATCGTTATGGCAAAATGCGATTTACTTAAATTAACAGATTCTATGTTTTCATTTCGAAAGTCAGATAAAGTTGTGATGGGCAGGCGTTGTGCTAAAAAAGACTGGAATGTAAATAGTTTAGCTTCGCACCACCAAAAAAGTTATTCCGGACAATAAATGCTAAAACTACAAAACGCAGTTGCTTTTATTCATTCATGCTTGATTCACTAATGGACACTCACACACATAGAAAGGAAGAAATTAACATGATTATTAATATATCTTAGAAATGTTATTTTCTAGATGAAACTAACCATTATTTTTATACCATAAGAAATACCGCCCCCCTTTATTCCAAAATGTATACCCTGATTTGTATTAGAAATCGCTGCTGAAATACGGATTTTTTTTTTAAAAAAGGTCCCATCCCATATAGCAATTTTGACCTGACTCAAAACTGAATCAAGTTTCCTTAGACAAGTGTGACAACTTGATGCAAGCTTGCCAAATCAAGCCAAAAACGTTTTAACAATATTAAATCCAGAAATCTAATTTTCAAGAATCCCGGTTGAAATAGCCTTGACAGGACAAGACAACTGTACTTGTTAAAATTGTTAACGCGAGTAGGAATTGAACCGAGGACTACTGGCTCATCGATCCGATGCTGTAGTCATTAGACCACGGAACCACTGATCCTAGTTCACTTTCCAAGCGCTATGTAGTTCCTATCGGTAAAACAGTCCTGGTACGTGGTGGGACTTCATTGCACTGAGACAACAGCGGAAGAGCAACGAAACAAAATTCAAAATTATTATCAAGTTTAACAAACTTCCTCGCTTAGCTGGTTGTTCTAACAAGCTTGAATTAGGCTAGTTATACGAACTAGCAATAACGGTGTTAAAACAAGTCACTTCTAACAAATTTGTTTCAGACTCGTTTGTCAAGTTCAACACAATATCAAGCTTGACAAGCTCACTGCAAGTGACTGACAACATTGTTACAAGCTTGCATGCTATCTAAGGTATATTCAAATTAAATAATTTACCAAATAAATGGGAATCTTGGTGTGTTACTTACAAGACTGCGTGTTCTTTTTTTGCGTCTGCAACGAGCAGCATGTGCCAGCTTAGGATCACATCGAAATACTGAACTAAATATCATGTAAATTGCGCTTGGCTCATTAACGCATCCAAATTATTCTGCATAAAGATAAGATAAAATTAATTTTATGGGCGGCAGCACTAAATATTCTGCATAAAATATTCCAGAGGAAACTCAGATTTCGTCTACGCAGAACAAAATTACGTCTACAGAAACCATAGAACTAGCAAATGTTACAAAAGAATGTATTGTAAAGTCTACAGACCATATTATAAAATACCACTTGTTTCTTTAGCAGCTGTAAGTGTTCACGCCTGTACAGACAACACTATAGACATCTGGCGGCCCGGAGTAGGAGCATCAGGCAGCGCCATGAATATAATCATCGGTTTTAATCGCCGCTATGTAAATTAGCTTAATCCTACCAATAGAGATAGTTCACACGTCCTCGCTTCGCACTTGTTTTCAATTTAACTTAATTAAAAAGAACGTGACGTTAAGAAGATTGTTTGTGCGATAATCTCCTAAGCCCCGCAGTCATGAAAGATTTGTGGGTTTATTTAGCAGTGTCGGAAGGGGTGCAAGAAATCGTGCCGTATGCAGAACAACTTCAAAGAAACATGCAGCTCTTTTTTTTTTTTCAACCATGAGTTACGACGGCCTTTTCAAGCTAATCTCAGTGCTGTTGTGTTTTCTATGCTGGGTGGTATGACGTACACATATCCATGTAACCCCTTCTAAGTATTCTTTACAATATGATTCGGAAGGTCACACATTAGGAAATAATTATGCAAATTGACGCTGACGAAAACAAAATATTACTTAATAGAAATTAATAATAGATTCTGAATGTGCATGGAAGTTTAAATGGTCTTTAAAACGTTTATTTTCAAATAATTACCGAGGAGGTAGAGTACTCGGATTGTAATTGGGAGAAGCCGGGTTCGATTCTCGGTACCGGCCAATCTAACTGCATGATTTTTCTCTGGTTTTCCTCGGTCACATCAAGCGAATCAATTCCTTCCACAATTCTTCCCTTATTTTTATTGTTGTAAAATATATCCTGTGTAAAATGGCGGAGATTGGGGTACCTCTGGAGATTGTTCAACAACAAATTCAAAGGGCCAGTCAAAGAGGGGGGATAATCAGGGACTCACGCTAGTCCTTTGTTAAATATTTACATGCCCTTTAACCATAATTTTCTTCTTCATATAGTTCCCATTTTAGGCAAAACCCTAAAACTCACATTGATTACTGCAAAGTTGCAAATTTTTTATGGACTTCTGTCGCTTACAGACTGATTCAACAATGTATCAGAAAAGAGTGTGAAGATATCCCTTAATAGTATAAAGACTAGTTATATGAAGTCAGAGGAGTAACCATCCATGCTCTAAAATCAATACTTGAGATGTAAGGGGCGGAGCAAAGTCGCCATTGGAGAGCTTTCCGGTCTCCCCATGTGTTTATGATCGTGTAAGTGCATATTGCTGCTCGTAGAAGCAATATGGCAGATAGTTTACATCCCGTTGACTGTTACATTCGAAAAGAAGTAGCTTTCACGCGTATTTTACACATTTATAAATACATTCATAGGTCATTGTTTTTATCATTCTGTCACCAAATGATGCATATTGTCTGTAATATATATTTGAGTAGTCTGATTCTTTCTGAAAACAGAACGTTCTCAGCAGCATGGCGATGCAATTAAATAAATAAAATCTTCATTATTTCCTCTCTTGTGAAATACGTCATCGTTTAAATCATTCTGGACACTCGAATTTAAGAAAATATGAAAAGAGCTGACTTTCCTCCTTTGTCGGTCGAGTGATAAACGCTCGCTGTCAGTGAAAACGGACCCGACTTCTATTCCCGATCAGGGTTCATGGTTTTGAACCAAGCAACCTCGTACAGACAAACGGTACTTAGGTCTAGGCCAAGAAGTATCGAACTCGGGTTACAAGAACGAAGGAAAAGAGTCCGTGGGAGTCTCACCATACAACACAAAACTAAATTAAGTTCTTCTGATAGGCCAAGGTCTGATTTCGGTTCTAGTGTCGTGGAGTTTGGATTTTAGTTATTTTTATGAACAAAATAGTTCAATATGCATTTAAGGGCTCGATAGGCGTACTCTGATTGATCTAACTCTAAACCCATCTAGATGACGTCTCTCTAAAGAAAAACTTTCCTGGGAAAAGTAATGAGAAAAGTAGCGGCCAACGCCTTAAACTAGGTACAGTTCTGACATTTTGATTGGTGACACTGAGGAGAACCGTGGAAAATCTCGGGCTGGATGGCCAGCAACAAGACTCGAATTTGCTTGCTTACCCAGTACCTATCCCAAGTCCGCAACCTAACCACTTAGCTGGATGAAAATAATCATAATTTCCTTTTTATTTTCCTAATTATTTTGTTCTTCTATTGACTTCAATATACTGTATTGTATAAGAAACGGTGATAATATGATAGTACGTATTTCCTGTGACGAGCATCCTCGGTTAGTCTAATGTCTACCATGGTTGCATTCAACGAGCGATAGTGTTACAATTATTAATCAAACTTCGATCAAATAACCAACAGACTCGATACAATCAACCGAGTTATAGGTAGTTGCATCTTACTTAGGTGAATCTTGTAGCTTAGTAACTATTCTCACTGGCATCGTTAGAATAACTCATTTCATTGAACGATTAAAGTGTTATTAACATCCTAAACGAACTGGTGACCCTAACCCCTTTTTTCCGTTACTTTTAACTCATTCATTTTTCTCCACGTACTCTAAACTGCAGTCCATCACTGTATGATGTATGAAGCTGTAGTAACTAAAAGACTGTAGTAACTCTTATTATTAGGTTGAATCCTAACAGGTTGAATCCACAAACGAAGTTCTCCCTATCCTAGCAGTCAACGTTTATCTTACTAAACTACAGTATGTGGTACGGTACCGAAAGTTACACCACATTAAATCCGTGTGCTTAGTTTTCCAGTACTCCTACAACATCTGCAAACCCTCTTACTTTATTGCATTTTGGGTTTTCTAACATTTGTTTTTAATGTTCATTAAAATGAGTTTGTGAGCTTCCAGACACAATCGCCTAGTTGCAATAGACCATGGTTTAGGCTAAGTTGGTGCAGTGGCGTAGGTAAGGGGGGGATATATATCCCCCTCCTTGACTCAACCTATATGAACTTGGGAAGATAGTATTTTCGCAAGAAATAGAAATATGTTTGGAAGAATGTAATTGTTAGTTTAAAAAAATAATTGTAATTTGTAAGGACAATAACAGAACCATGACTTACGTCCGTCTCGATATAATTGTTTACTTATTCTAAATAGATAAAAGATCGTATTATACATTCTGCGTTGTAGGTTCACACTTAGGTGAATGTGGTAAATAACCTTCAGAACAACCAGTAAAATAAAAATTCAAAAAACTTGAAAAAGCAGTCCAAACATTTAGACAATAGTTTTCTCATCGATAGCGTTGGTAGAAAAGACCATTTCAAGAGAGTATTGAAAAAAAAAATACTAATTACTGTTACTGATAGTCTCAACAAAAGTAGATCGGAGAAAATTTTAAATATAAAACATTTCGCTCCTATGGTTGAAGAAGTTATTTTGTACGTAGAGAAGAAATAACTAGCAGACATTAGATATGAATGAAACATGGTTACATTGGATATGAATGAAAAATAGAAATTTCAGAAAACTGGGGAAGTTTGGTGGTATTCTAAGATAGAGAGCAATGTAAGATCTAATATGACATTTCAGGTCACAAGGGGAGACGATGAACTTGCCGTGAACTTTATTTTCTATGGAGCATGTTAATAACTTTTCACTTCTGCGTGTCACGATTATGTTAGTGCAATGGTTGTTAAAATCAACTCGAACCCGCAACCTTCAAGGCGCTGGTCTAATTCCTCAGACTAAGTGTCCGATTTGTACAATTTCCAGGCAGGTTTTTTTTTTCTTCTTCAGAACGTACAAGATCGTATTTTATATCCGTTCATATCCCCGACTTGAGGGATATTTCGGTAAACAGAGCCAGAGAAGATTTTCTCAGAGAGGGGGAAATCCCAACCATCCCCCGCTTCAAATCGAACACTGTTCAGACCACACGACTAACATTTGGGCTATAAGGAGAGAAGAGTCTAATCATTAAAATCAAACGATTGAAATATACTATTAAGTTTCGATTAAGGAATCTGTTGCCTGAATATGGAGTTGTTTTTCTGCATTAGCGGATGAAACTAAATATGACCAATATGAGAAAGCTCTCCATTGTTGGTAGCTACGTAAATGATGAGTATGTAAGATCTTTTAAAAAAAAAGTTTGCTCACGTGACTTGATAACAACCTGTCAGATCCCCCCGTAACATGGTGTTGGAAGGAGAGTTGTGAAAAAAGAAGGCCGGGATTTAAAGAAAACAATTTATAATTAACATCAAAATTTATGACATATGATGAGTTATTATTTTGTTAAGAAAATGATGGTAATAGCAGTTTGCTGGGAAATTTTAAAACTGCTCAAGACATAATGTGACAGTGCCCAGCTGCAATTTAAGTGTATTGTGCAACTCAAAAGTGGAAGTGTTAAGACAATTCATATTCGACTGATACTGAACTATTTAGGAACAATATCGCAACACATGATTTTATATCCGCTTACGGAGAGTGCATTTTTGTGACATTACGAAGAGTGTAAATATATCACCTAGAGCATGAAGAAAATACTAAGTATGAGAAAACTTATATAAAAGTATAATTAATTATTTTAAAGAATTAGCCTGATTTGTGTTCGAATAAATTGTCCAAATTTCTTTATCGAACAATGTCATAAGCTCAGATTGAAGGCATGCATTTCTAATTCCTTCCCTATTCGATTGAATTAGTATTTCCCTTCTATTGACCGTTATACAAAGGGACACCTTCACTTAGTAGAAGCTGTGAATAATGCCAAAGGTGCTGTTATGAAGTTTACAAGAAACACAGAAAATTGTCAGAAGAAAGACAAAAAAAGTTGCAATAAATCAAGTTAGGGAAGAATCTATAAAAATATCTACAAAAATCCAGAAAATGTAATCCAGTTACAGTATGAGACCAGCTCTTTCAGGCATGTATTCAGATTTATATTTTAGGGTGTTCAGGAATTGGGGGAGGTTCGAAGAGGGTCTGAATATGAAATTGATAATAAGTACATAATCCCACCTAAGCTTATGCTAAGATTACAAAGATACCGGAATTTGGGAGAACCCTCTGAACACTTCCCTGAATAAGTCACTGAGCTGTATGGAAAAAATGTATGGATCTAGAATATCCAATATCTACAAAAATCAACTAACAAAACTGATAGTACCATAACATAGTGTTGTCTCAAGCTTCATTATTATTATTTTAAATGAAGACACTGAACACGAGAATATAGAACTCCTAAAGTTAGAAGAACTTAAATTTTCTTTGTATACAAAATATTCGACACTAATTGAAACTTTCTAAAGCGAAACTAATAAAAATAAAATGTTCTATTCAAACTATCAGCTTATCCGATAACTAATGTCATGTTTTTCACCGTGATTAAAAGAACGATACCTGGAACATTACCGTTAGTCAGGAAAATAGTCTCCATCGGAATCCACAACACTCTGCCACCTGTCAACCAGTTGTTGAATTCCCCGCTAAAAGAAGTCACCGGTTATGGAGGCAAAGAACTGGCTCACTGTTCGTCGCACGTCATCATCATTTTGCAGGCCGCGAAAAAGACAGTAGTCTGTTGTTGCAAGATCTGGTGGAAACGCCGAATGGGGAAGTTTCCCCTAGCCACATTCCTCGATCTTAGCACAGGTACTTCTTGCCGTGTGTGGGCGTGCGTTATCACCGTGGATGAGCACACCCTTGCGATTAACCAGAGCAGGACGTTTCTCCAATAATGCAGTCCGTAGATGTTCAAGCTACTGACAGTAGACATATGTATTGATGCTCTAGTTACGTGGCAAGAGCTCAAAATGGATTATCCCACGGATATCCCACCAAACACTCAACATCACTTTGCAGGGGTAGTGATCCTGTTTTGGCACAGTCCCCCCCCCCCCCCTCTTTAGATACACACTGCCGTTTGCGTGTAATGTTATGGTAGACGAACCACTTTTCATCCTCTGGTTACCATTCTGTCCAGAAATGGCTCACGTCTGTAACGGGTGAGCAGGGAACTGCAGATTTCAACTCGCTGCTGCTTCTGTTGAAGCGTCAACGCATAGGATATCCATTTTCCGAGTTTCGACACGTACCCAATGTCCTGCAGATGACGGTGAGCGGTCGAATGCAGTTCGCTGGCCAGTTCTTCAACAGTTAGCATTGGATTTGCCTCCATCGCTGCTCGCAGGGCATCGTTGTCCAGCTGCACAGACCTCTCTTCTCGTGTCTTTTCGGTGAGGCTGGTGTCCCCAGTCCGAAACCTCTGGAACCATCTCTGACACTTTCTCACATCCACAGTACCCTGACCATATACGGCATTGATATTCAGTGCCGCTGCGCTGGCTGGATGTCCCTTGTGAAATTCATACCGAATGATATACCGTATGTGGTCCTAGGATACTGCCATAATCAAACACAAGCCACAATTTCAAAACGAGGAGTAGGTCGTTCTAGTTCTACACATTGCTGCACAAACAAGTGCACTATATGACTCAGCTATGGCACGTGCCGTCTACTTCACTATTCACTCGTCGGATGGTGTCATTGCAGTGTTCATCGCACATATGACATTACTTATGGGATACGCTAATACAATCGATAACATATCAAATTTCCAAACTTTTTGAAAGTGCTTCAGATTTTGTACAACCCGCACCCACATCTACGCCCGCGAAGATATTTGATACTCTGAAACGAATAAATATATCTTTGAAAAATTGAAACTTTTATATGTGACTGAACGAATTATTGGCAATTCTAGAAGAGAAATCTGTCATCAAAGCGAGCGCAAAAGTAAATACTGGCCGAAATACTCTTCGTTTTTGACCAAATCCAATTTGAAATATTGCTAAATTTATATTAAAATTATAACTGAACTAAGTAATCTACAATGATATAATCTATTCTTGTATATTTACCACATGATTGCTCTGGTCTAAAATTACAGAAAGAAACCCCGAAGGATATTTTTAATGTTGTTGTGTTGGGTTGCATAACTTCCAAGGATGTGATTTTTCTAAATATCCCCTCCCTTGGGAAATTCCTATCTACGCTACTGAGCTGGTGCATTCGAAAATTGATGTTTAAACCTATGCCTGGCTTACACTAAGACTAAACTCCTCCACTCCGGACCCATTTTTCTTTTCCGATTTGTAATACGATACGAGGACAATCGAAGACAACACAATTGAATATCACAGAGTATGTAACACAAAAAAAGTGGATGACATATTCGAATAAAAATTTATATTTTGTTCCACGTTTTTAAATCAGCTACATCTTTAGAAATATTTATATCCACGGAATGCATGAAATCAGAAATGTCTTACCCAAGGGCGGGCGACAAAAGACAAAAGTAAATTATTTATTGGCTGTGCTTCAGACAGATGTTTTGTACGTCACCATAAAGCACACGATTAAATCAATGAACTGAAGAAAGACAGTTCCAGAAACACACAAGTATGACAAAGTGGAGGTATGTGAATTAATTAGTATCGCAAAGGAAGCAGCACAAGAAGAATTTGCCCGGACGCAATTTCTTCAGCCAGCTGATCCTGTATGAAAAGATCGTAGCGTCGAAACACGTTTTTAGTGGAAGTTGGAGGAGGTACATTTAACTGAAATTAATTGAGAAGCATTTTTAAATAAAATTTAAGAAAACAAAATGTATGGGTCATTTTTAGTAACTTTGAGTTCGAACCGTCACGATTATTAATGCCATGCTAGTTAAAATTCACATCCATGCCCCTTCGAGTCGCTGGCTTAGCGCCCCAACTCACACTGCTACCAGGTCGGCATGCAGTTTTAAATGTATAGTGTTCCTTTTGTTTCAAGCGAGATGGATAAGTCTAGATTCTCTTTCTTTCTTTTTATTATTATTATTTCTAGGATGTACGTATGCGCTGTTCCGGTATAAGTCCTTCTCACGTCGACGGGAGGACCCAGTAGAATACGGTCGGGTTTGTCTTAATTTCAAGATGGCGGCCATGGTGCCACGTAGTCGTGTGGTTTGGCAAGTAGTTGATGCCCTAGAGGTAGGTGCTGACGTCAGCGGGGGTGATTGAACAAGGCTATGAGTGAAATGTGGGTGGGAAAAGGTATTACTCAATCGTAATTGTAGAAAAGACTGAATTCCAAGATGGCCGCCATGGAGCGTCGTAGTCCAGTGGTTTCGCAACTGGTTGCTGTTGACGTCAGCAGGGATGGTTGTCCAAGGCTATGAGTTGAATATGGGTGGTATGACGCAATCGTTTTTGCAAGAAAGTCTTAATGTTAAAATTTATTTTTGTTTGGGGCCCTTAGTACCCCTCCTTACTTCCCTCCATGTGAGATAACATTATTTTTGATGGAGCCCCCCCACGTGTACTCCTGGCTAGGATCCTGTTTGACTTATGGAAAATAGTAATACAACGCTGCCCCTCTGGGGCCCTTAGTACCCCTGCTTACGTCCCTGGATGTGAGATAACATTATTTTTAATGGAGTGCCCCCCACGTGTACTCCTGGCTACGTTCCTGTCTGACTGATGGAAAATAGGCCCCCTCTCAACATTTCATTCGAGCTACGTCCCTGTACGTAATAGCAGATAACACAAATTGTTTGAAGTCTTTGATGAGAGGGATGTTTATGTTAATGGACTCCCCCCCTGCGCCCATTCCTGGTTACGATCCTGTCTAACTTATGAACAATTGCAATGCTACGTCCCTGCCCCCCTTCCGCGCGTACTCCTGGCTACGATCCTTTCTAACTTATGAAAAAATGCAATGTTATGTCCCTGCCGCCCCGGCGCGTACTCCTGGCTACGATCCTGTCTGAGTTATGGAAAAATGGTAATTTGAGTGGTATTTTTACGGTACTTGTAAATATTTATAGAAAAAAGTAGATAATTTATTATGTTTTTTTTTTTAAAAAAAAAGCTTATTTATTCATTCAATCTAAGAGTCCTTCTTAATTTGAAAATTAATTCACAGTACGAAACATGGATAGCCTTACCTTAGAAAATAACTAACATCTAGTTGAATTTGATGAATACAGGCATTGGCAGGTTTAAAGAACAGACCCTTAATACGTGATTTCTATGAAACATACTCTTGCAAAGTGGCTAGCAATAATTTCCCCTTGACTCAGAGAAAGTTTACAGTTGTTGAATTACAAAAATACCACGGAATTTCCGTTAGGTAACAGAAGTTGAACACGTGATTTCTATGAAACATACGCTTGGAAACTGGCTACACGGCAAGATTGTTGGCTTGCAGTAATTTCCCTGTGAGTCAGAGAAACTTTCCAGATTATGCATGGTGAAAATACCACTGATTGTCATATACAAGGAAGTAAGCATTGCAAAAAACCCCAAGGTTAGTAATAGCGGGAAAATGTACATCTTAATTCATCTGATTAAACAAGTGAATGACTTATGTTGAGATGAAAACATGTTTTTCTCATTACGATTGTGTTAGGTTAACGAAGCATGAAATTTTGGCGACATCTTAATTCACCTGATTGAACAAGGAAATGACTGACGTTGAGATAAAAACATGTTTTCGTCATTAAAGGTTTGGTGTAAAAATACTCGATTGCGATTTCAGCTTAACTGACCATGAAATTTTGGGAAAACACATTTCATCATTGAAAGTAATGCTTGCTTATTCAGCATGAAGAAAAAAAAACAACTATTTTTACGCATCTTGTCAAGACATGAATCTGTTAACTCAGACGTTGTATACGCTGGCTGACGTCAGAGTGCATAGGCTCACTGACTAACTCCTTTTGCACAAGTCTAGTAATTCCCCATTCACACTACCTAATGGGAAGCGAGTTTATAGTACTTTCGAAAAGTTGAATAAAAAGGTTAAGATAGAAC
>JAGDQP010011798.1:0-31356 GCA_022664845.1 Lepisma saccharinum
TAAAATGAATACAGCTCTTGGCAGATTTCAATATAATAGGCAAATTAGAAAGAAAGCTTCGAAACCAATATCTTCTTACAACAACATCAGTCAAGAAATTAGTAAATTAGCTCATCTTCTTTACCTTTTCTACCGTTCCTCCACTACTTAAACCGTCTCTGCGAAACGTCGCCTCAAACAGATGAAGAAAGTAGAACTTAGGACCACTGTGCAATTATTGTAAGTGAATTCAGTCTCTGTAAAAAGTCATGTCAAACAAGAACTTGGTAACTTCGCAACCTTCTAGTTTCCTGCATTCCACTCCTTTCCTTCCTCATTGACCACGCCTTGGCGAAACGTTGCCTCTTCCATAAGAAGATTCTTCTTACATATTATTTATCAATAACGAAGAAAAAAATGATAATCCGTATGTCACAAATCTTTACTATAACTAAAAAGAGAATAGCAACGAACTTATATATAGTTCGCAGTTTAGTAAACAAACAAACAAAAAAATCGACATATTGGTTTTGAGCCTGAATTAAGTTTACGTTTGTATTGGTGTATAATGTACAGGCTGTGATATAAATGGATGAGATTGAATTTATCGAATTGCTTATTAATTATTGTAGTTCAGCACAACGGTAAATTTTTGGTATTTAGTGGTCATATATGATGGGTTGTGATAAAAGGCTGATGTCACTCACATATATTTGTTGCTATTTGGGAATTACTCAAATATAGGCTATGTTCTTCCTATCCGAATGCTATATGTTTCCCTATCTCGTTCTTTGGGAACAAATATATAATTATGTGTACTCTGTTTTAAAGGAAAGTCCACCTTACTCTTATTATCATTCTCCAATGATCATCTCGGCATTTAGAGGATATAGGTTTTAGGAACTATATCACTTTGGAGACATCGGATTGTGGTTTTCCGGACTCACATATATCAAGTAATAAGAATGGCTGAGTCTAAGTTCAATTTTTATCATTATGAGGAAGAACGAGAATCAATTGAAAATTATTTAGAGCGTTTTAATCTCTATGCTGATTTGCAAGACCTTCCGACCGAAAAAAGGCAATGCAAGTTACTAACTTCGCTATCTCCTGAAGTTTATGCAAAACTGAAAGAATTGGTAAAGCCTGAGGTGATAACAAAAGTATCCTTTTCTCAGCTAACAGAAGGATTGCTAAAGCTATATAAAAACAAGTAACGTTACCACAAGTCGTTACACTTTTCATAAAATGATGCAACAAACGGGCCAACCGATAAAGGATTATGTATCCTAGTTACGTCAGCAGGCATCAAAGTGTAAATTTGATTCGTTTGAGGATGAGGCCTGTAAAGACCAATTAGTGCTAGGAGTATTAGATAATTCCTTAAGAAAGAGACTTTTGCATGAGGACGAACTATCGTTTGAACAAGCTATAAAGATAGCTACACAATTTGAGGCAGTAGAATCGCAAAACCGTATGCTAACTGCGGCATTTAGAACATCGAGTATTCAAGCAGTCTCTTCACATAGTATGGTAAGGCATAGTAAGAGCAAATCCTCGACATTCGATGATAATATACAACAATATGATAATATACCATACTCCGCAGATATGGTATCAGTTATCAAACATGCAAAAATTCACTGTTATGCCGATGACACCCAATTACTCATAACAACACTACCTGAGAACATAACGAAAGCGGTTGAAGCTCTTAACCAAGACCTAAATGCAATCAGTAGCTGGTGCGTTAATATTGGACTTGTAATTAACCCGCTAAAATGTACGTACACTGTTCTGGTAACTTCTCATCAACTCAATAAAATCACGACTTACGATTTAGACTTACAGTTAATGGACTCAAACATTAAGTATTCAGAATACATAAAAAATCTTGGAATAGAAATCGATGCGAAATTAACCATGAACAAACACGTGTCTAGCCAATGTTCCAAAGCCGTAGGGGTGTTAAGAAATCTTTACAAAATTCGAGACTGCTTATCACAAAATGTAAGACTTCTTCTCACACAAATGTTGGTACTACTTTTATTCGATTATTGTGATACTGTCTATGGTCCACTTACAATAAATCAAGCTAAGTTGATACAAAAGGTTCAAAATTCTTGTGTCCGCTTCTCTTTTGGCTTAAGAAAATTTGAACATATTCTGCCAGTTCTCAATAACAACAATTTACTGACAATGTCAAGAAGAAGGTATTTACACTATTGCTGTGTTGTTTTTAAAATTTTCAAAACAGAATGTCCCGAATATCTGTATAGGAAGCTAATAAATAGATCTGCTTTTCATTCTTATTCGACATGCCGAAATAAGAACTTAGATATTCCACGTCATCGGCTTAAACAAACAAGCGCATCATTTTCAATATTCGCTGCCAGGTCACGGAATGCTGTACCTAATTCCATAATAGAAGTTAAAACATTGCATGCCTTCAAGAAAGCATTAAACACGTACTTACTATGCCAACAGCGGGTAAGCTCAAGCACACATGATATTCATAGCATAATTTGAACAACGAATTTTCACGCAGATTTTTTTTTCTGTACCGTCAAAGAGTGTCTAACATGACTTTCTCGTAACTTTTATGCTTTTGTGTATTGTATGTACAGTATCCGTGTTAGTATATGTATGCATGCTTATATGTTTTTCACTTTGTTGTTGTTTTCCAACTGATTCCATTACTGTAAATTTACATATTTTCGCCATTTTTTTCACCTTTTATACTCAATTAACTTTGTAACCTTTTTTTATTTTTGTCTATGTATATATATATTTCTCAGTGTATTCTTTGGACAAGGGTTAGGTGGCAAAACAGCCATAGGCTGAACCTCGCCCGCTTAAATAAAGAATTTTTCAATTCAATTCCATTCAACAAAACGTTATTGAATGTAAATCATGTGGGTATAAACATATTGTCAATCGTTGTCCTGCTTATGGAAAATCATGTAATTTTTGTAAACGAAAGAATCATTTTCAATCACAATGTTTACAAAAAAAGCGGAACTACCAGCAAAAAAAGTTAGTTTAATTGAGACAAAACCATAGGTGGAAAATAATCAACCTTTTGATAGTCCAAGGGAGGTTGGAATATCCATAGATGATATATGGATTGGACAAATTGAGGATGAAAACACGTGTAATGACCTCGAGAAATTAACAGTGATATTAGGTATTAAAGGAAAAAACATCGAGGTAATGTTAGATACGGGTTCAGCGTATAACATTCTTGATTTAAACACAGTAAAATCTTTACAATTAGACACTATAAAGTTGCCTCAAAATGCTTTTTTAAGATCCCTATCAGGAGGAAAGTTGCCTATTTTATGCAAGGCTTCAGTTCCGTGTACCTTTGATAATCAAATAAAGAATTTGACATTCTACATATGTAGATATACATTATCATTTATAATATTAGGAAGAATTGGACTCAATGCTTTTTTTGGTAATTGGAAAGATAAATTTTTACAAACATCAAAGAATGATACAATTCAGCAACTTTCCAAGTCGGACATGCCTCTATACATGAAAGATTTCGTAGCTGATAGTGATAAAGTACAGTACAAAAATAAAGATCTTGAGAATTATGTGTGTACAATTGATCAGCAATTATATTCTTTAAGAAATGCCATAACAAACATGAATGAACGTGGTTTAATTTTTTGGGAAAAATGTTTATTAAAATTATCAGATTTTGAAAGCAAAAATTTACAAAATCAAAGCTCATATTTAGATAAAAATGGTCAACAATCAAATGAAATCACTAAATGCAATGGAGCAATTCCATTTTAAGGGCTACATTCAAGTAAGTCATTTTATTTCTATTGTGTAAATAAATTCTAGTCTTTTTAGGAAGACCCGGCTAAAGTGTTATATTGTAAAACGCACTATTTAAAGAACATAATTAGGTCTTGTTTTGACTTAAAGTTTTGGAACAAAATATTGGAAAATTGCCACAGAGCATGTAAATGTTGACATTGTTGATATGAGAATAAGAAGATTTGACATACTGGTTCTGAGCCTGAATTAAGTTTACGTTTGTATTGGTGTATAATGTACAGGCTGTGATATAAATGGGTGAGATTGAATTTATCGAATTGCTTATTAATTATTGTAGTTCAGCACAAAGGTAAATTTTTGGTATTTAGTGGTCATATATGATGGGTTGTGATAAAAGGCTGATGTCACTCACATATATTTGTTGCTATTTGGGAATTACTCAAATATAGGCTATGTTCTTCCTATCTGAATGCTATATGTTTCCCTATCTCGTTCTTTGGGAACAAATATACAATTAGGTGTACTCTGTTTTAAAGGAAAGTCCACCTTACTCTTATTATCATTCTCCAATGATCATCTCGGCATTTAGAGGATATAGGTTTTAGGAACTATATCAATAACCAGTTGGTAAATCAGAACGTTCACATAGTAATTTCATAAGACAATGAAACAATAACGTGACATCACATGCAACTCGACAAAATTCTCTAATGTATTCCCTATCGGAAATTTTGAAACCTTGTACATTAATAATGTACTGCCTCGCACATAATAATCGCGAACCACTAGGTTCTGCTGTTCCAAAATTAAAGGTATTAATAAAGCAATACACTCAGGGTCTTTTATAAAATGACGACAATCGTTAAATAAAATGTTTTTTTGAAATATGAGGATGACCCTGGTCTACGAAACGTTGATAACAGTCTTGGAAAAGTTCTGGATCGTTCATATGGCTTTCAACATGTTGTGCAATCACAGTACCCGTATTCCACACGTACATGCAATTATGAACTTTGCCCAAATTACACTCTGAACACAAGATAGGATTGTCTTGTAAATAAGTACTTACTGTTTTGAATATGCACTCGTTCACAACGTAATCACCATTACAACTCGTACACTGAGCCATGATCACTACACAGGTCCACTATATATGATGTTTTTGTCCAGTACACAGTCCACAAACACTGTCTCTTATTGGGGCCGGCGGGCTGCACGATGTTCGTCCGCAAACATATCCTGTACCTTCCACAATTCCGTTTTCATCAGACGTTGAATTCCTCAATCCATCTTCTCTTTCAGTTCAGATGCGTTCGAATGCTTATCCAAGTAGATCTTAAACAGGGCTTCAATGGTCTTGTGATCACGTAACGTGTACCTAGTTCGAGCCTCAAACTCGGGATAGACCGCCTCTGGAAACGCGTCGCGTAACATATACCCAGTTAAATGGCCGTGACATTCGTGCTCCTGCCGATGTGGGCTGTTCCTCCAGCATCCTAAACAAAGCTGGCTTTCTGAGGACTTCCAAGCGTCAATGGCGGACCAAATACATGCCTCGTCTACCCAGCGCGGTGTGCCCTTACAAAACGGTGTGACTGGAGATTGTCTTTCTGTAATGCGTACAATAGGCTTTGATGCTTCCACCCACTTAGCAGAGTACATTCCTGGGACGTCCCATTTAGATCCCATTAACGTCAGATTTCTCAAGCTCCCATAGCCATGTCCTACGGACGTCAGTGGGATAACTCTGTGGGCAATACAAACAGTTCATCCCGTATGGTGGGGCCCTGGATGTCCCCCGGAAAGTCGTGCGGGATTACTTATTTTTCTATAAATTAAATCGACCTTACTATTATTATTATTTAATTAATTATAACTATACGAAGGGTATAGCGTAGCAAATAATCAAAGTTCGAATGAAAAGTGCTTGGATGATTTTGCGAAAGTGCTGTGTGTGTGTGTGTGTGTGTTGGGATGCGCTGTTCATCACTCTTTTGTTTTAAAACGCCAATTATAGCCAGGTGGCGCAACTGTCATTCAAGATTTGTTCTGAATGTTGTGTTGTTCTTTGCCCTGCTCGAATTCAAGATATTCATGCAAAAGAAAAGTTTGATAGCTTAGAACCAATATGATTTCGTTACTACGCATAGTTTAGAGGTAAGCATATGTCAGTTCATATTGTTAAGTGCATAGATGTTTTAAGATAGCTAGGATATTGTGTATTTATTAATTTCAAGTGAACGAGCTCGTGAAGCTGAAACTGTCATTACCTTATGCCTTGAAGAACATGCTTACCCCACATTAAATGAGGGGAAAGTAACATCAAGTAAAAGCGAGAAATTTTGTTATTGTAATATACACTGAAAGGTCAAGACACCTGCCGTGCTCAGCATTCTTTGACGGTGTGCGTATATATACGTTTACTGAATTGCGTATTGTAAAAAAATCCAATCTGAATTTGCTTTCAGTTTAAGGCGATTAGGTATCTTTGGCTCAGGACGAATGGATGATGATAGATCGATATTTCAGCAGGTGATGGAAACTTAAGAGATTATGATCAGAAAGGAAAAAATAATACTTGGTAGTCATTTAACATGCACCTCCAAAGCAAGAATGTAGATAACTGGTCCACCCTAAGCTAATGCACGGAAATAGTTTCGTTTAAGACTGCCGGTGAACAAGAAGGCTGTAAAAGTCAATGTGTATATAGCCCGTGAGAAATTTTCTAATTTCGAACTATCCGACAATATGATTATTACGAACCACCATACAATTCGCATTCGAAAGGTCGTGGGTGTTCGCCCACCGGCCGCCCATCCTACTGTATGATGAGGTTTTACCAGGGGTTTCCACTCAGTCACACCAGGCAAACGCCGGGATGGTACCTACAAACAGACTTTAGATGGCTACCTTTCAACACCTTCCGGGCTGAGCCTGAGATTCCTAAAGGCCTTAAATAAATTTAAGAAAAGCACTACGCACATTTCAAATAACTGCTTGGCATGTTTTGTTTGTCACGTTGTGCAAATAGTAAATTTCTTTGCTAATCCATTAATGAAAAACCACCTAGGCCTAAATATTCTAACCTAAATTACACTCAGTAATGAATACCTACCCTTCCCTGTGGGAGTTTTCGGGGTGCAGACAGTGCAACTGGACTTCAGAATTGTGAAACGTCATTTGTTCGTTCATAAACCAAAACCTTACTCTGCAAATGAATGCACTACACACATAAATGAATGTACAAGTGTTTATTCTATTTTACATACTCTACTATTTACATGCATTGCATGACCGCAATATCTTCGTTACCTTTGTCTACGATTTATGCCAAACTATATTTACTTTGCCACGAATATGAACTATTCATTTTACCTTTCCATGCACCCACTACAACCAGTTAGGTAGTCTGTGACAGGATAGAGAAGTCAGGTTAGATGTTTTAATAATTACGTAGTCTTGCTGCTACCACAGGCTATTTATTATAAGTTGCTATTCCATTTACGCACCAATCAGATCCCACGACCGTGATATTTACGTTCACTTTCTGATTTATGGAACACTATTTTGTCCCGAATGTTATTTACGCACGCACTACAGGCTAGTGTATGCCTGAGAAAAGTCCGGTTAGATTATTTTTTGTCTTGTTAGAATGGGTTGAATTATGTTATGTCTAGTTTCTAACTTTTTGTGCATAATTACTAATGAAATTGTAGTTATTGGGTCACCAACTTTTTTTCTTGGTTAAGGATAATGTAAAGCAACAATCTCCAACACGAGATGGCAGCACTATCTCCGTACATGTCTAATGCATTTTTATCGTTTCACGAAATTTCAATGCTGCTACTACAAAATGCAGTTTAGAGAGTTCTAGGTTTTAGGGAAGAAAATTCATAACCAATTCAAGAGTTCGATCATTGCCGATTTTTAAATTTCTTTTTTGTTCATTGTTGAGAGAGCTTTATTGTTATAGTTTTTGATATTCACAGCAACAATGCGATTTCAACAATGAAGAAAAACGAAAATTAAGAATTGGAACTCTTGAATTGGTTATGAACTTTCTTCCCTGAAAGTTTGAACTTTCTAGACTTCCATTTGTAGGAGTAGCATTGAAATTTCGTGTAACGATAAAAAATACATCAGACATATACGGAGATAGTGCTGCCACCTACTATTGGAAATCTTTGCTTTACTTTATAGTTACGGTTCACTGCTACAACTACCAGTGATTCTACTCTGTGACATTACTTGTAACAGATTCAGTTCACCGCTACTTGGAGTAGTGAATCGGAACTGTGAACCGTGTACCCATTTATCTGTATTTGTTCCACGATTTCTGACCTTTTGTCGCCAATGGTAATTTGAAATCGGTGTGAGGATCAAAACGTACAGTAGTTCTATAAACATCGTTGGTTAAAACCAGTGCGTGGAACAAAATGTAGTAGGTATTCCGAATTAATGGCAGTAAGGGGAATAAACGTCTTGCAATTTCATGATGTGACGTACTTAAAGGTTCATTTGTTGTCAACGCTATATTTGTATTCAATTTATTTATGGCCTTTTGGCATCTTTGGCTCAGGCCGGGATTGGGTAGTTCTAGGATGAGGAAGGTATTGGCCAGGACGTTTTTAAGGTATCGTCCCACATTTGCCTGGTGAAACTGAGTACGATATGTTGTGAAATCATGTGGGAAGGATTGAGTACTATATAAACAAATGAGTCACATCAACAAGCATCGTTTCATTGCACTTGCTTCAGTCAAGGAAAGTAGAACTTATTAGGTATGCCATTCGTGGATGAGTAATCGATGGCGCCATCTATGGAGAGTTTTGCCATGACGTCACTATACGAACCCCAACAAATTTGTCTGCTAGCACGCGTGTTTTTAGCATAGCTTAGTAAGTAAAGTTTAGTTTTTTTAGTTATTGTGTTACATTCATGTTCAGTGTGTTAAAGTAGTTCTGAAAGGATATACAATAACTGTGATATTTTCTTTGTGATCTCTGTTTTATTTAAACAATGAGTAATCATAATAACTGTGCTGTTGCAACATAAAAACAGGCTCGTTGCAAACCAAACTGCAGGCGGAGGGGTAGCTACTAAAATATTGTTGGAGACATGGGTCGTGATATATTTTTAACTCAGGGATTCTGCCAAAGTTATTCTCAGTTTAGAGGGGTGGTGGTGTAAAGTCAAAATTGGGAGGGTCTAAGTGGAGTTGTATACGGTTTCTATCGATTTTTGACCGCAAGGGCTCTCAGTTTTGGGGGTGACACCCCCCACAAGGGGTAAGCTGGAATCTCTGTTTTATCGCCTTTTATACACATAAAATTAGATTTTAAGGTGTAGTGACCAAGAAATTCTCCGTGGGGAGGACCCCGTCCGCGTGGCTGCGGGCCTGTATACTTGTAGGTTAATTTGTAATATGATAGCTGCTCAAGTATTACGTAAGTTCATTTTAATCATTTTAGACCCCCATTGTAAGTAAAAATAAGGAGATAGCCTCGTGCTTAAGATATGTCAAATTTCGTATCGTCATTGGCCTGAGCCGCAGATGCCTAAAGGCTTAAAAATAAATCCAGTTCAATTCTTATCGTTATTTTGAAGTCCAAAAAAGTTTCAGTCTTTAAATCTACAATAGTATAATTGTAAGTGAATCTTACGTAATCATATTGCTCTGATCCTCCTCCCTCGAGGGTCCCGGGTTCGAGCCCCGGCAGGGGCATGGGTGTGGATTTTAACTGCTAAAGTCGAATCGTGACGGGTTGAACTTCAAAGTTACTAAACTGACCCATATAAAAATAAAGTTGACCAAATTTTTCTGATCATCCTCCCCTATTGTCAGATAATATAAAAAAAACTTGAACCCCCTTGAAAGTTTACGTAATGTACTTAAATGACGCCTTTGATTATGTGTTTGCGCGCGCGTGTGTGTGCGTGAGAGAGACAGAGAGAGATATTTAAAAAATAGCATGCACATTGATCGTAAACCCAATAGCCTAGGTCACAAATATTGGCCGAAAGGAAGTACAGATATGGTTATTCTTAACTGAAACAAGGCTATCACCATTATCCTATCTACCTCTCTATTGCAATGAAATATTTCTTAAGTTGATATTAAGGTCCTAAAACCAATTTTGTTAGAGTCCCATGAGTTAAAATAAAGTTAACAGAAATATTTGTCTTACTATTTAGAATACGTAGTTTATTTTTATGCAGTTTAATAGTCAACACTCATTATTAGAAAAAAAGTGTTTTTTCATAATCAAATAATTATCAGGTGCAAAATTTCTTTTATATCCATCGTTATCATGGACTTCCCTATACTCTCGCTACAAGCGCAAACTCATCGGTCTGAGCCGGTCGGGTGTCCAAGCGGTCTGCGGCGGTAGGCTATCGGCTCGAAGGTCCCGGGTTCGAGTCCCTGTAGGGTCATGGGTGTGGATTTTAACACTTAACAGCTAAAGGCGAATCGTGACGGGCCGAAGTCCAAAGTTACTAGACTGGCCCATATAAAAATAAAGTTTTTATTATCGGTGTGTATAGTGAAGTCACGCGCCTTCCAACCAATGGCTACTGTTTTCCTGAAATCTCGCTCTTTGGCCCCCTCTGGCCTCAGTCATGTGGTATACAGGCTGGAAGTGGATGCTGGCGCAGAATAAATCGTCTTAAACTGATTTCTTCGAAGATCCTATAATTTTCTAGTTGTAGGAACCTTCCATGGCGTCTCCCTTTTTTATCAGGGACTCCGCAATTGCTTTTCAAGAGCGACTTGGAGCTGGGCTTGGTGTGAGGCCTCTCATGCTGCCGGATCTGCTCTGCTTTTAATAAAATAAAGTGGCAGTGCGTCAGGCGGGGTGTGAGGATCTCACAGAACTAAACAACGAGAACATTGACTTCATGGGGAAGCACCAAGAATCAATCTACAGATCCACATGGAGGAGTTTACAATACCGAAGAACACAGTCCGAAAGCTCAGAAAAAAGTTACGATATTTCCAAAATTGTGATCATAGATGAATTATAAAGTAAATGTTTGGACTATACCATGACCAGTACACGTGATAAAATTTTATTTGTTCACTTAATCCAAGTCTTCAGCCTAATTCGCTGTTTTAGGTCAATGGCTAATGTTGCCCCAATCCAGAGAGAGGAAGATGCCCGAGACCCTTGAATGTGCCATTACGTCACTAAGCTAGTAAAACCGGAAAGCGGATAATCTCAGTCAGTTGGATCCTGACTGTGCTTTCCCATGGTTTACCCTCAGTTATGCCAGGCAAATGCCATGGTGCTATCTTCAAAACTAGGCCCTGGTCGACTTCCTTCCCATATCCTCTCATGTACCCCATCCCAGCCTTGTCAAAGGTGTTTAAAGGCCATAAATCAATTCAGTTCATAATCAGTTGGGGTTTCCCAGTGGTTCCCGGCCATAAAATGATGTCCAAGGGAGATATATTCGACTATCCTCTACATCAGGGAAATTTCACAAGATTTCAGAATAGTTATGGAGTTTTATGCAGAAATATAAAATTGTAAACAGTGTTTCAAAAATTACTAAGTATTGTGTTTGTGTGTGTATCTAGTGTGGTTCTGTGATCTTGCGAACTTATTTTTCAAGATGCTTCGTCACTTTTGGACTAGTTGGTAAACACTCAGACAAATTATATTTATTAACTCTCAGTATTTCAGTTATATTCATTACTGCATGTAATGTAGTTGTATGAAATAATAATGTTCAGTTATGTCGGACAATGAAATATTAACAAAATCAAGGAATTTCAGAAATGTTTATCGTTAGCCACTCTGTATTAAGTAGATGTTCTTATAAACGCTAGTTGCATTTCTTGTTGTAAGCTTTCAATCATAGTGGTACTCAATTCACTACTAGTGAAGTGATACTATTATTAGCAATTATATATTAAATCTTATAAAATTTTCTTTCTTGGAATTGCATGTAATAATTAAGTTAATGCTAAAAAATATAATTATAACAACAATATACAATAACCTCACGTGGCTCTATACACGTGATATCGTTAATACCATGTCAACAAAAGCATTTTATTTCCTCTGTCTACTTTATTTGCACCCGGGTTGCCCAGGCTTTGCTCTTAAAGTTCTCAAGCTGGAAAGTGCATAACTGGAAAGTTAGAATTTCTAGCGTGAAAACTTTAAGAGTGAAGCCTGGGCCACCCGGGTGGGAAAAAAGACACAGAGGAAATATACGCTTTTGCTGGCATCTGGTATTACCGGTAGCACCTATAGAGCCACATTAATTCTATTTAGTGGTACAAATAGCCTTCAATATTAATTAATTTACATACAATAAAATATCTCATTATAGTCCCATCTTTGTCCTAAAAGGATCCCAAAAGTACGTCCCAGGGATCATCCCGGGGCGGACATTTGGAGGTTCCATGGACGTCCCATGGATGTAAACGGGGCCTAAACAGAACTTCCCACGGACGTCCCGATATCCTGCCAGGAGATCCGTCGTACATCCCTGGGACGTCATTTTGCTATGTGGGCATGGTTCGTCAGTAACTATGCCTCGTAATGTCAAGTCTCCTCCTTGTAAAGTAACAAGCACTAAGCATGTCCGCCAATACCATGCCACCGACGCAGTACGCGTCTGCGCAACTCTGGATGGGGTCGTCCAAATTTCGTTCGTGTGCGTGAAGTTAGCTCATTAGTATGCGTACATTGTCTGCGTCGTTATTAGTTTCGCCACAGGGGGTCTGTAAACTGTATCTTATTAAAAGAAGAAGAAAGCAAAATAGCCTAAAGTACCATATCCCCCTACTGAGCGATATGGAGGTACTCATGGACGTTTGTATTTAGAGAGTTGGCCTGATCCCCCCCCCTTCCGAAATTCCGGTTCATATGCAAAACATAGTATAATTTTAAGCGTATTTATCTATATTTAGAGTTGTAATTCCTTTTGTCACAAGAACTTTATTAGGTACACATTGAAATTACCAGAAACATTTACAACCGCAGCGACCGGGACTCGAACCCAGATCTCCCAGTTGATACACCACCTCAGCACGTCAGTTCTCTGTGTATATATACGAGTCTTCACACCTTAACACTCTTCCAGCCCCAGTAGCTGGTTACGAAATCAAGGCACCCCATACATTTTAAGAATTTTATTGAGGACTTTGTTCTGCAACCGTGCAGTTCGAAATAATAGATGTAATTCCTTTTTTTTACAAGAACCTTGTGTTAGGTAAACACTGAACTTAATACAAAAAAAATGACAACCACCCAGTTGGCAGTAAATGGGTCCAAATGTCGATATTTTAACCTTGACAGTGTAATAATATAGTGTATATTTACACGAGCGATAAGCAATGAAATGTTGGCGATCTCACCTAAGAAAACAACATTGACATGAGAAAGACAAAGTTGATTATTCATATTATAGAATCACAAATTACATAATTTACATTAACGCACAGACTCATTTCGAAATAATTTCGAAGGTCTTTAGGCAACTCAGGCTCAAACCAGATGGATAATGATGGAATGATTGGTGGAATGAAGAAAGTAGTAGGAAACGGGAGAACCCCGAGCAAACCCACGCACACGGTGTTTGTTCACCACAAAGCTCGCATGGCATGAGGAGGGTTTGAACCGACGAACCCTAGCGCTAGAGATGAGCGCTCTACCCACTGAGCCACCGCGGTCCGCTATAATCAGGTACTGTTTGGGCCTTTCCTGATAATGAAACCATAGTTGCTGTAGATTCGCCGACTTCATGTCGTGTCAATTAAAAAAGTCAATCATGCAGCGACAGTTTTGACGATGGGATAAAAGCAAGCAGAAAGGTGCACATCAGCAACATTTTGTTGTAATTCGAAAAACGTTAAGTAGGAATGGATCCACCAGGATGCGGATATCCAAAGCTCCGATATCCGGTCAAATGGCTTCGTCCGATTTCGGTCACCGGTTCAAAGAGCCAAGAATTCGGATTTCGTTATTATGATGCATCTGCAACTGCAATGGCGCGATGGTAAATTATGAACGGCCCTGGACAATACCTTCCCCATCCTCTGCCTACCTCATCCCGGCCTTAGCCAAAGAAAGAAAGGAGAGACAGTATTGACTTTTTAAAATTTTATTTATGACCTTTAGGCATCTAAGGTTCAGGGCGGGATAGATGAGGAGAAAGAATTCAGGAAGATGTCGGCCAGGGCCTATGTTGCAGGTGCCACCCCGGCATTTACCTAGTCTGACTGAAGAAAAACCCTGGGAAAACCTCAGTCAGGATTATCGCTGGGATCGAACCCACGACCTACCGAATCCTACGCTCTACTATTGAATATTTTCGGTATATCGATATTTCGGTATGGGTGATACCGAATTTTTGGTATTCCAACATACCGATTTCGGTATATCCATATTTTTGACAGCCCTAAGAAATTGTTTTCTAAATGTTTTCCAATGTTTCTGAAATGTTTGCAAACATTTGTGAAACATTTCAATGGAAACATTTAGAAAACACACACACACACACACACACACACACACACAAAAAAACGTCGGGAAACAGTTTGCAAACAATGTTTCCGGAAACATGTTCCCATGTCTGGACGTGGCTTTATGAGCGAGAAAACAAGGAGAAAACTTATATGGATTACGAGTGTAGTTATAAAAGGTGTAGAAAACCTAACATTAAAGCCGATGAAGTAAGAGACAATGAGGTTTTTCTAACAGGATGAGAAAACAATAAGTTGAGGTATTTCTTCTCTATTCTTGACAAATTGCACGCTGAATTAATTAGGAGAAAGGAAAGCTATAAATTAATATTTGACAATTTCATGGTTTTTGAGTAAGTTTCTGCAAAGTTCTTCTTGTGCCATTTCTGAATGCGCAACTAACCTTCAGTCTTGTATGAAACTGGTCTAGGACTAACCTTACCAAATGAATGCGTGCATTTTGCGCGGCTTCTGAAGATCAAGGATATCTGTGATTCGCCAGCAGAAATATTAGCATTTATGCGGTAAGAAAAGCTGCAGTCTGTGTTTCGAAATGTGGACATTGTATTAAGAATATTTTGTGTACTGCTGTAACAAATTGTTCAGCTGTACGTTAGTTTTCGGCTCTAAAAGACTGAAGTCTCCGTTCAACCATGTGTAATAAAAGACTGAACGAATTATCTGTTCTCCACATCGAAACAGAACCCTTGACTGATGTACACATCAACTTTGAAGAACTTATACACGAGTTTGCAGCAATCAAAGCAGCTTCATTTATGACTGGAGAAATTAATTTCTCAATACATTTACATAATTTTAGGTATAGCACATAGAAAATGGATTGTTCGTATCCTTCGCTTCTTATTTCAATATGTTCAATAATTTTTATATTAGATTAGCCTTTTCTTTTGAGAAAGGCGCATATTAAGTTTGTGCCTAGGGGCGCCGAGGAAGCTAAATCCGCCACTGGATAATGTTACTTGCTTTTAGCTAGGCCTATATCATGTTAACAACGTAGAGGTGCCTGTGAATTACGTACAGGGATCCCGCCAGGATTTTAAGTTTTTGGGTGTGTAAAGTCAAAATTGCGAGTGGATAAGTGGAGTTTTTTGCACGTTTTCTGTTCGTTTTTGACAGCAAGTTTTTAGTGCGGTGTGGTCCCGAGTATTTGCTGGGTGGTCCCCCTCGGGGTGTGGGAGGTTCGGCGGAATCACTGCTTACATATTTGCAGAGTATGAAGTAAAAACTACGCTTGGAAACAGGTGGGATGCGTCAAGCGATATATCTTATATAAATCCTAAATGATATTTACCCCCAAGCAAAAAATGACGCCAGTGTTCAAAGTTGTCAGAATTTCTGCACACTCTGTAGAAATGACATGAAAGCTGTTGACATCACAAACTACACACAAATTTCTACCATATAAAAAATAATGACTTCTATATGTTAATTAGTTGCAATGGTATGTTTTGTCACAGGGGTGCCCATCCCCCCCAAAGCTGATCGCGCATTACCCCCAAAAACCAACAATCTTTTTCCCCCTTAAGACTATACCCAGAACTTAAATTTGATACAATGTCCAACCGGCGGATACCTCACAGGTGAACAGGTTCCAGAACCTGCAGCGAAAATTTTTTTAAAATGAGTTTCTCAAAATGGTGTTTTAATGCTACTCAGACTCTAAAATCATAAGCAAAGTATTGTGCTTATTTAGGGGAACTTTTTAAAAACTTTAGTACAATACTACAAAATAGAACAGTTTAAGGTTGTGAAAATTTATTTTGTAGGAAAACATGTTTATAAGAAAAAGGTTAAATAGTAAAAAAATATGAGAATTGCAAAATTTCATACTATTTTAGAATAACTTGAGACTCCAAAATTTTAAATTAAGAAAAAAAGGGAAAAACAAATTTAATACTGTTCTCTTAAAATTACACAGCTGGATCCTGGATCTATCGAAGACTGTCGAATTACTACAGTAACTATTACGATACCTTAGCACAGCACACCTTATAGCTATTATGTACCTGTGAAATGAGTAAACAATAGGGATATCTAAATAACATATTTTAAGTTTAGCTATTACCTTTACTGAAATGATATAATTCTTGCAATGGGGTTTGAAACCCAGAACCTCGAAGCCATCGCAGTCCGCATATACAGTTTGAGTTCTTATTATTTTATGATCATTAGGGATCGAAGCCCGAAGGCCTGGAATTCAATAGGCACTTCCGTTAACTTGTGCGTAGGCGCAAGAAAGTCTAATATTTGGGCTGATATGTGTGGTATATTCAGTGGGAGCCATTTATGTAACTTTTCAAGCTGAAAAGGGCTCCAGGTTTCATGAGTAGTTATCAACCCCTAGTATCTCGTAGCTGCTAGCTTTTATATATTATTTTTTAGGTTTAGGTGCTTCCAGGAACTTTTTTTTGGATTTCGAAGTATGGAGTTTGTTCACCTGAGTAGTAGATGGAGGGGGTAAACGTAAGGATTTATGCAAATTAATTCAGCACGTGCTTCATTAAGGAGAGCCCCTGTAGCGAAACAAATAACGACACAGACAAAGTACGCACACTAATGAGCTAGCTACACGCACACGAACGAAATTTGGACTACCCCACCTAGAGTTTAGCAGACGCGTACTGCGTCGGTGGCATGGTATTGGGAGACATGCTTAGTGGTAGTTACTTTCCAAGGAGGAGATTTGCCATTACGAGACATAGTTACTAACGAACCATGGAAGCATCTGTTGTACACATTACATAAAGACAACCTCCAGTCGCACCGTTGTGTAAGTGCACACCGCGCTGGGTAGACGAGGCATGTATTTGGTCCGCCATTGTCGCCTGGAAGTACTCAGAAATCCTGCTTTGTTCGGGATGTTGGAAGAACAGCCCTCATCGGCAGGAGCACGAATGTCACGGTCATTTAACGGGGTATATGTTAAATGACGTGTTTCCAGAGGCGGTCTATCCCGAGTTTGAGGCTCGAACTCGGTACACGTTACGTGATCCCAAGACGATGGAAGATCTGTTTAAGATCTACTTGGATAAGCATCCGAACGCATCTGAACTGAAAGAAAAGATGGATTGGGGGATTCAGCGTCTAATGAAAACGGAATTGTGGAAGGTACAGGATATGTTTGCGGACAAAGATCGTGCAGCCCACCGGTCAGAATAAAAGATACTGTTTGTGAACTGTGTACTGGACGAAAACATCATATATAGTGGAACTGTGTATGTAGTGGACTTGCGTAGTGATCATGGCTCAGTGTACGAGTTGTAATGGTGATTATGTTGTGAACAAGTGCATATTGAAAACAGTAAGTACTTATTTACAAGACAATCCTATCTTGTGTTCAGGGTGTAATTTGGGTAAAGTACATAATTGCATGTACGTGTGGAATACGGGCACTGTGATTGCACAACATGTTGAAAGTCATATGAATGATCCAGAACTTTTCCAAGACTATTATGAACGTTTCGTAGACCAGGGTCATCCTCACATTTCAGAAAACATTTTGTTTAATGTCTGTCGTCATTTTATAAAAGACCCAGAGTGTATTGCTTTATTGATACCTTTAATTTTGGAACAGCAGAATCCTAGTGGTTCACGATTATTACGTGCGAGGCAGTACATTATTGATGTCCAAGGTTTCAAAATTTCCGATAGGGAATACATTATTAGAGAATTTTGTCTAGTTGCATGTGATGCCACGTTATTGTTTCATTGTCTTATGAAATTATCTTGTGAACTCTCTGATTTATCAACTGGTTATGAGTGACAAGTAGATTGGTTAACTTATAATTTGCATCGCCTAGACTGGAATACGTCGAATGGATATACAGTATTCCATATTCGCCATATTTTATCGCAATTATATGAAATGGGCGCCGTCTTTTATTGTATAAGTCATGAAAAGATGGTGTTATTGCGTAAAGTTTTTCAACTTACGAATCGTGTGAATATTGAAGATCAAGCATGTCCTGCCTTACGCACACTTAATTTCAAAGTAGATATAGCAAAGTGTACCTATCATCAAACAATGCAAGAGTATGTATGTACCTTGCGTAATTGCATACAGTTACAATGTTGGATCAAAGTACAAACATTAAAAGCGGTGGATGGTATATCCACAATGAAATTGTAACATGTTATGAAAATAAATTTATACTACACAGGATGTGTTGGTTTTGTTTTATTTAATGAAATGAAACTCAAACAAATAGGAGGTAAAAGCTTTTTATTACAGAAAACCTACTCTACTACAAAAGGTTACATAGTATAAAAAAATTATATACAATGTTCTTTTGTTTTCAGGATCTTTCTGACATGATTCAGTACAAGTTGATCATTCCGTTGTAACTTGGTCTTTGAAAATGTTTTTAGAATATTAATATTACGTACTTTATAATAAATATACACTAGACAGAATAAGCCACACAAAACGGAATAATCAGCTTGATACTGGACGTTATTCACACGATATATACTGGAATTGCGGCGAAGAAAGTGTACAATGGGTTTTGGCGGCTTTTGTGCAAGACTATCAAAATAGAAGGCACAATTATTTTTATTAATGACAATACAGGTCCAGTGTGTGCCTTGCTCATAAGACGGACTCAAATTAACAATTACAGCGGTTGATGCTTTTACTATTGCAGGTAGGTGATTCAAAGAGTAAATCCCAGTTAATATGCTCGCACTGAAACAGTCATGTAACACTGTCTTTAATATCTGATCAGTCCACATAGTCAGACGGAAAGACACTCTTCTTCATCATCTTCATGAAGTACACTGGGACTTGGCATAATGGGTGTGGGGTTATATACACTTCTAGGTTAAGGGGCCACGTATTGTGATAAATCATGGTATGTTAAGTACTTGCTGTAACACAATGCTTCATATAATGCACACCGAAATGTATGAAAGTGATGATGTCGATGTGCACAATGACTTTCAGGAAACAGTAATTTGGATGATTTTGGACAATGCAAATCTTCGAGTTTCATAACACTTCGTCCCACCATACATTGGAGAAATTGTTGTCGCCAGTGTCCATGGGTGTAGAGTACAGGAATATGCTTTGTATAGTTGGTAAGGACGCGCTGAAGATCCTTGTATGCCACATCACCATCGGACCAGTCGACTCCAAAAATGTGCATAGCGAGATATTCATTATCAAACTGGAGTGTTAATGGTAATTGGAAAATATCAAAAGTACCTTGAACATCCAGCTTTGAACTGTATTGACATCGGGATTCACAATGATCAATTCCTTGACAATAAACTTATCCTCACCCGTTTGCCTAAACGGAGAAAAGTGGATGATTACCCTCATGGTGCCGTCGTTGTAATGATGTAAACGGGAACTTACCACTACCTTTTATACACTTACTGAGACAGAGTGCCAACTAGCCATTTACAATTTAATATAAGTATGGTACATTTATTTATATACTATTGTCCGTATAGATATTACGATCTTTGTTGATCTGGATCAGGGAATCAAATTGTGCATAGACCACGCAAGTAATGGATTGTGGAAGACGCTCACTGAACCCTATTTTAATATTGACAGGCGAATCCTTGACGACACCCAACGTAGAGTAGTCCACTGTATTCGTAGGTGATAAAATAAATGCATATAGCGTATAGCCATTTGGATAATCTTCCGGTGTAATGGTGTGACTGGCATTTTGATGAAATATAGCAGTACCAGAAAACAAAGAATGATAACTTTGAATATACAAATTATTAGCAAAATCAGGTGTAAGGGGACTGGGAGGATGAAATTTAGATAAAACCTGGACTTGCAGCTTGTTAAGATTAACGTGCTGGAATTGGAAAGGATTAAGATCATACCGACCACTGATTGCAGTGTTTGAAACAAACCCGATCACAAGGTTCGGGTTCATAATACTTTACCTAAAAATAAATTATCCAGATTGAACGTAGAGACATTTTCAGGTATGGTATGTACACGTGTTTCTACACGCGTCATTGGAAGTTTGGCAGTATCTTGAAGCATAAAGCGATTTAGCTGAAGTGTAACATCAGCTGAAATTTCTACACGACGAGCATACAGTATGACTTCCTCCAATTGAACCTTATAATTAGAATCTTGTGCTGCCATAAGACAGAATGCATCTTTACTACGACTCAACTTGACTCGAACACTAACTTTATTGGGAAGAATACGATCCATTGTTGTAATATCCGTGAAAAGACGCCCTAGCATTTCAATAGAGGCGCTACCAGCAACCATTGCACTACGTTTTTGAAATCCAACATTTGCATTACCTAATGTATTAAATTACCCTCCGGTATCCTTATACCAAAATGCCGTTTTCAAATGCGTATTGGTAGCATCCTCGGAATAATTCAGTCCTAATTCAAAATAGGTGTAAATATGAACCATCACCTCGCGTAACTTTACACTTTACATAGAGATACAGAAAAGCGGGATGTATATACTCGGAAGTATCTCCAGGAATAACGAATTCAATGGGTCCTTCGGAAGTCAGTGTGGAAATAGGTCGATATTCGACCATATGTGAAGATTCAATGGCAGTTTGTGTCATGGGAACAGAGACCAAATCCAATTCATTACTACAGCACTCTTTACTACCGGGAGTAAGGAACGACATGTTTGTTAAGTAAAAATATCTCTTGGTCTAGTACTTGAACGTTTACGGCGCTTAACAGGTGGTCCCACACGTCCAGGAGCTCTTAGTTTTCGTGCCCGTCGTCTACCACTACCGGTAAGGAAATGATTTAGTTTGGTTTCCGCTTTGTTTTTTAAAGATGTTCCTGCTTCCGGTACAAGTGCCTTTACGGATTCTTTTACAGGTCGATTTTCCAACATATCCCCAGCAACTTGGATTCCTGTCTGTAGAGCTTGTCGTCCAACGGCTTTGGCACCTTGTTTAATGAATGGCATTGCAAATCGAAGGACACCACGGAATAAACTTCCAATTCCATGTCCACGCTGGTAGATGGGTCCTGCGAAATATGGGACTCCGCGTCCACGATGTATTACTGTCATTGAGGGAGACGTGTAAAGTGAAGTGTCACCGTCAATGTCCCGAATGCAAATGGCAAACTACGTCCTGCATGATCCTTTAGTAGGATTTCAATGGTATCGAAACTTAATTTGGCTAGTGGAAAGTAATGAACGTTTTGGAATGTAATGGTTTGCACTTTGCCGTGATTTGTATCACTCATGGCCACAATTCGAAGTAATGCCGCCTTTGTATCACCTACATATTGAGGTTGTACGAGATCCGTATACACAAACACTTGTTCAGGGTATCCGATACTTAGGTAAGGCTGTTTCTGTACAGTACCGATTTTTAAAATTAATGTTCGGTTCGAATCCTAATTGCAATGCCAGGAGAGGCGATACTCGTATGGCCTCAATATTAGGCGTGGTTTTCACATGTACTGTATTGGAATACGTAAATTGTATTGCCGGCGTAATTGTGTTTAATTCATCCAATAATTGCTGGATGGTTGCATAATATCCCGATGTAATGCGATGTTTTAATTTTGTTCCATCCGCTAAATCAAACCAAATTTAATTTCCCCATCAAGAACATTTTGGCAACTAAGCGGAATATGAATTTCACCAAGTCCCACCATCCACGCTACATCATTTAAATGAATCCGATGATTTAGGATATTACGAAAATGCATTTGAACTTAACGTAACCTAAAAACTATCATCCGTACTTTCCGAAATCATGCTTTCCGTTTAAAATGTAGTGTAATGCTTGACGTTCCAAATTGAAATGGCAATTTTCGACCGCTCTCGTCTTTTAAGTCTACATGTAATGTTTTGAAATAAAGCTTTACCACTTTCATATAGTGCGGGCGATCAAACATTTACAATTGCATTTGTCCATACTGGTAATCGTGCACACTAATTTTACGAAGTAACTTACCAATATTAGGTTGTGTTTTGACCACGTCAAGACAAATATTAATTTCCGAAGGGATATTATAATCCAAATTACATGGAAAGGGTGCAGGAATGTTGACGATCATGGGTCGTCGTTGACGACTGTGTGGAAAATAGTGAATGCTATGATTTTCTATGTTTGGATCATTACTAAACCCAAGTAGGTTTTGTAAGCCGGCCGTCATTCCAATCACGTATTAACGTTTTCGATAACGTCGATGTTTAATAAATACGTGAACACGTGCACTATCATAATGCAACATGCGTGGATCATCGATGGCTGTTGCATAATCTTCATCGGTGAGATCGGGGATGATGGGATCATCGGCGGCGGCAAGGTCTGCTTCTAACTGTATATTTAATTGAGTTACTTTAAGTAACTCGGCAAGAAAAGGTCGTAAGCGTTGTTTTTCCTCGGCCTTTTCTTTAGCTTCCTTTAAAGCTTGTGCTTCTTCTTGTGCTTTAAGCATTTCTGGAATACTTTGTACTAAGTTTGGTACAGAATCATAGTACCCCGGTGGGAATTTAATATTATATTGCGTTTTCTTTTTGCCATTCGTTTGAATAATAATTTCCTGTTCCTGTGGCAAATTATAAAAACTCCAAGGAATACTTACCCTTGTTAAACCTACCACCAAATCTCCCCTCAAATGAAGTGGCTGTACAAGTTTGGTCGTATACGAGGCAGTTGTATTATCGGTAAATACATGTGCACTTGTACTGGACGGTAACGTCACATAAAATTCATGTACATGTTTTGGTGACGTCATGATGCAGACTGAACGGTTTGTCGTCGTACACATCTATTCCTACTTGGAGGATAGTCTAACCATTTGACATAGACTCATCTTTTTTACGTTTAAGAACTTTTTCAATAAGAAACGTTTTCTTTGTTCCGACAATAACACGTTGCTATTCGTCACTGTAAAAGCTTCCCTTGATAGGATCACCATTCCAGTCTTTGATTTTATAGGTGACGGGTGTACTTATTACACAACGGTCAACGATAAAAATTTCACCCGACCATTTGGGTAAGTAATCCTTTTCTAATTTGTTTATATTTGCTTATACGAACATAATCACCCGACTTCAATTTACATTTCGGTTTGGTTATGGATTTGTTTCCGTATAAGGTTTCTCGTACATGATTTACGTTGGTATCATTTCATCAACAGGTGCCATTTTGATTGTGGAATGTGTTGTGTGATTATAACTATGTACGAGATCGGACAATACGTCAATGTACCGGTACGTATTTTCAGCCGTACTTGTATATTTTTTCTTTTAATGTTCGGTTAAATCTTTCAACTAGTGCAGCTTTCATTTCGGAATGTACACTATAATGATTGACATCGTAGTTTTCAAAGACGCGTTTCACGTACTAATTATAATATTCCGTCCCTAAATCCGTTTGGGAGTGTGTGAGTGGTAATTTCAATGATTTTAAAATTTGTGTAATGGCTTCCGCCATAATGGTTCCCGTTTGACAGGAATACAAGTTGCATAGCGTGGAAACACATCGGCTGAACATAAAATGTATCTGTACCCATCATTATATTTTACCACATTTTGCATATCCGCCAAATCCATTTGAAGTAATTCATACGGACCACTGACATAATATTGTTTGCGCAAAAACTTTTTACGTGCAGGTGCATTTAATGTATATGCATCCTGTGAAGCTAAACACTTTTTAATCGTTCCTTTGGGTGTACGTGTTTTTTGTTTGAGTTTAGCAATACTACCTAGAGATACTGGTTCCGTATACGTATAATACAATTTGGATAATGACATACTCACAACTTCTATAATTTAAAGTTTCTTAAAATGTTGCTTGCACGTTTCTTTACCTTAGAACGAGGTTTCCTTGCTTTTTTGTTTACCCGTTGTTGTGCACCGGCACCAAAATGAAAATTAATGAGTTCTTTTGGAATATTAATTTGATGAAGTAATTGTTTAAATATCTCAATTCCGATTGGATTACGTGGTGTTCGGCGTCTTAGCACGTCATTGACAAGATCAATAATATTGAATCCTGGAACGAGGGCGTTATCAATGGTTACTACACTGGTTGGATCCCAACTGATACGATTGGATGCATGCAATATATAAGACTCCCGTTTTTCGACTTGAATAAAAAATCAATTGAAATAATGGATATGTAGCACTAGTACTTTGGGTTGCAGCGTCCGATTCCACCAATGGTAGTGCAATGGGTTGATTTGCTAGAGGGATATGAGCCAAGTACCTATGCAATGCCTGTTGGTATAATTTCCATTTGGCCTGTGGTGAAAGATCCTTACGTGTTAATACATTTTCCGTTTGATGATCTAATCGTGCTTTGTGTGATTCACTGGATTTTACGGATGAGACCAATTGTGCCGATGCATGTTCCGGTACCAAAATCATTTTTTGGAATTGTGAAGTAGCCATGTTATTGATTGAAGAGACTTCCCGCAACTGCACTTAATATGGGTGCTAACAGTAATGGTAGAAAAGCACTACCCTTTTGCATTAATAATTGTCCTCTACGTTTTAAACTCAATCGTGCAAGAGACAATGCAAGCAACGTCTTCTTATGTCGGCGTAATCCTTGTTTCTGACGGGGACTCAAGCGGATGTTGCCATTTATTGTGTTTTAGCTACTTGTGCTATGGTACGAATAACTCCACCAGATGCTTTTTGAATAAACAGTTTATGCTTTTTACCCTCACACTTGCAAAGGGCACGGAGATCAGTATGGTAATGTTTCAAGCTCGACATCTTGACGTCAACTGAGCGAAATGGGTGTGTGCATGTCTTTTACATGTGCGTATAGTTGCATGGTTTCATCAGGAAAAATATTGGTACGTAGTCGTAAGGCGTCTGGAATCTGTTGTGTTAAATCGAATAATAAGTAACTATGTGGTTTGGCCGTAGCTTGATCAAATACGTCTACCACATCCTTGCTATGTCGAGGCATGATTTGTCTTGCAAGATATTGAATTTGAATTTTATCTCTTGGATTTTTAAAAACGACGAGATAATGTGATTTTAAGGATATATCAAGTGCATGTTTACCTTTAGGAAATAGGTTTTGCACAATAAATATCACAGTTAAGCTCTTATGATGAGCGTACTTCGTAAATAGGATAGCAATGTTGTGATTAGTTTCACTCATTAAATCATCAAGTATAATTAATGAATTACGTTGAATTTCAAACTTTTCCATATCGGGAATGCCGTGATGGAGTTTAATGTTTGCAACACTAAGGTTTGGTACTGCCGCTCCGTAGCACCAAACGATTTCGTTGAATTTAATACTAAATATTGTATGTTTATACTGCAAGAGTTTATTTACAAAATGACTCTTTCCGGCCTTTGAGGGGCCGACAATCATGATGGTGCACGGGTGTGTAAACGGCAACATCCTGACTTGAAATGACTGATGGCAATCGAGTATTCCTTTTTTATACCACCATGAACACGGACAAAACTTCCCTACCGGTCTTATTTACACACGTCTGTCCTATTAGACTTGTCTGTACCCGTAAGGTAATGTCTTATAGTCTGTCATAGTTACGTTTTCTATAACACGTCGTCGTTTGCTTTTGGTTACCTGGTGAGTTTTTGTCTCGGGTCTTGATACAATGACAAACCCCGGGTTGCGTGGAATGTTGGGATGAAAATAACTTTCTTTTGTGTCTTTTCTGCCACTAAGTCGTCAAAAAGGTCTAGCGTCATTTCATCTTTCGCTCTATAATTTAGAGTAACGCCCCTTATTTTTAGTACATCCTTAACTTTACCAGTACTAATTTCTCGTATGCGGTACGCATAGTTCTTAGGTCCGAGACCAATGAATAATATCATCTCCCATCCGTCAGGTATATCATTTGTAAGTTCGCCGAGATACCTACCAGTATCAAGCAAGGGTTTGTCATACTTGTTTTGAATAAACATAATGGAATCCGTATCTACATACAGGAGTCGGTCGTAGCCTACGGTTTCCATTAGTTTATATAGTTTTAACCGTACCCACGATGATATAAAGGCGGCCAGGCAAACGTTCGAAAATGCAAGCGGCTTATTAACATTCTCTCTGTTCTTATATGTAACAATGAGGCTTTTATCTCCCACGGGAACAACGGTAGATACCTCATTTTGAGGGGACAGCTGGAGTTTGAGATACGTCTCACTGTCCGTGACAACCCTGGACTGTGGTAAATCGGTACGTTGACCCCATTTTCCATATAGTGAATTCAAAAATAATTTCGATATGTACCGAAGCCCAGGATTCCAAGATACATTATTTTAGTCCATACGGATATTTTCGTGTTGTTGGTATTCCCGTATGTATTGTTCTTTGAATTCGTTTGTTTTGCACTCTGGGGGAAATCCACTAGCTTCCTGCTTCATTGTGAGGTAGCTGCCAAGGTACTTTTCAAACAGGCCTTTTTGCATTTCGAATTCCCAAATTTCATGGATTTTTTCGATGGTATATCCATGTTTTAGCGCTTTGTCTATTTCTGGCGAGCAGAATGTTCCCCTAAATTGCCGTTGTTCCTTTGTATGGTAACAATCCGCGTTATTGTTTTTTCCATGCACGTAGGACATAACCCAAATATAAGTTTGGAACTACATGTGAATGTAATGATTGGCAGTTTCAAATTAGCTGGGGGTTGTATTGTACAGTCAATAAGACCGTTGACGTTTTCCGGTTTTGGAAAATTTTGTTTATGTACCTTCAGCATACCGACCGGAAGTGGGCAGCGCGGAAGTGATCAGCATTACCCAGGGATAGAGTGACGTAACGTCCACATATGAATTTTTTCATTTTCGCTGCATTTATACAATGAACGAAAACATTCCGTTCTGCCGCCTTTAAATGCGTTCTTTTGACTAAGGCCTTCATCCAGGGTGGCGCATTTTGTTCGAGTAAAATTTTGGATTGTCTTATCGCTTTAACTTTGGCGTCCCACTCACATTCCCAAATACGAATAAGTTTATATCCTAACCGTTTGATATATTTCCTTTTTTCTAACCGTACGTTGGTATTTTTGTTCGAGTCCCTCTCCCCCATCAATGATGCTATGCCTAAGGCTGATATAGCACTCCTTATGGCCATGCGTGTAACCCGTAAGACGGTTACTTGTTTTGTTCGTTTATTTTTATGATAGCCGTCTGCCTTGTACGGGCCAATAGGGACCTCTCCTCCATTACCGCTATGTTGGATTTTTACACCAGTTGTGTGGGACATGTATTCGAGCCAGTGAAGGGCTTTTTGGCTTTGGCGGTCTCGGTGTTGAAATCCAAGAGGGGGCAGGACAGCTATACTGTCTTCCTTAATATATTATGTACGAAATACTTTAATAGCCAAATTTGCAATTGCTGAAGACACTAAGAAGCACTGCAACCCATTTGTGAATTCTTCAATGATATTACTAAATTTTACAACAGCACTCGCCAGCATATCAACGTCGTTTCTACAGTAGTCAACCAGATCTTTCTGCATATTAAATTTGTAATTTGCATCTTGACTACATGCACTGTGCCATTCGAATAATGCCTTTGCATCCTCAACACTACGATTTTCATGTTCAAACCACTCAATATCAGACCCTCATAATCTTGATTGTCGTCCGTATTAAATAAATACGGGAATTCAGCCTTCTTTAGGTTATTTTCTAACCCTAAAATTTTGGGTAAATTACTTAGTTTGACCGACATCCACAACTACGTATCCCGGAAGACAATTCATTTTCCAAGGGCCATTTGAATAATTTTTTGTCCTTGCATGATGAGATGCAGGTCTTTATCGTATCCCTGGTCCTCAATAATGGTTTTTGCCGCCAAAATCATATCGAATTTCGATATGTTATGTGATAAGCAAATAATTTTTTCAAACGAAGGACGATCTATAAGTACGTGCTTTATAAACTCGGCCATTGTTCCAAACAAAATCGAGACTACCCCCATTGTTTTTGTCTCCACAAGTCATATATGTGGCTCTTGCATTTTTTCGTTCCAGCAATCCTGACAACGATGACCAGCACATACCAAGTTTACTTCATGTTCTCGCTCACCCTTCGTGTTGGGACCAAGTAAATTTGTTTCGCAGTCAGATACTATCATGAGGTATTTATTAAAGTGTTCAGGTTGTAGTTTTTGTACAAAACACTTATGCTCAGGCAATACACAATCTTTCGCAGAAAATATTATTTTCTTTATGTTTACGGATATCCGTAAGGACTCGGCACGTGGGACATTCAACAACATTTTTACATAATACCTTGCCCCAGTTTAGTATTGTTTTATGGTTTATAAAACAAGTCATTGAAGGGAACACTCGATGGCAATCAGCTCATGGAACTCGATGTTTTTCTTCTTCTTCAATCCCATGATATACTTCACACCATGCACATTTATATTGGCATTTATGGTACATTGGGTCATCATAAACCTCCAGGCAGTATATACAGTAGGCCTCTACTCCCAAATGCGATGTTATAAAGGAAATCTGTACTGTAATGTTCGTCTTCATAGTGAATCAAAAGACGTTTTGGAGCAGGTGGACCTGCAGATATACGCTCGGTGTGTCTTGTTTTTGGGTCTCATTGATACAGTACAATCTGATAGTTCGGAAGTAAATGTTGCTGAAATATATTTACTTCTCTTAGGATACAACAATTAATGCGTTCAACGTCAACTCCCGCCGCCCAACTCATCATTTTAGCTTTGTTAATCCACGAAAATGAAAATTTTTCAGTTTTCTGTAGATCGTACACAAGCTGCCGATTTTTATCTGCCTTGGCTTTAGCCAACACCAGACTTTCAAGCAGGCAGTAAATTTCCGATGAAGGGTCAATGGTATGTGCCTGAAGGAAGATATCCATAAACTTTTTAATACGCTGGGTCTGTGGTTCTCTCCCCAGTCGAGGATGTAGCTTTATTCGAATTTCGCCAAAAAGAAATGCCTCATTTGAATTTAACACATTTTCTAATGTTTGTAAAATTACATCGGGTGTCAGTTCATCTCTGAGGCGCCAAGCGACGTACAGGGGCTTATTCACAGTACTTGTACTGCTTTCAATGGTGAGGCCCACGTACGCCTCTTGATTAATTCCTGGGAGAATATTATTTAAGGCAAAGGAAAACAGTCCCGACACGTAAGCCTCTCCATCAACATCTACTCCGTCACGGTTTGATAGGACGACCTCTCTTCCCTCCATTCCAAAATGGGGATAGCGATGTCGACGACTTGACAAAATTTCAGTTATCCGTACTTTGATTTCCGCTACTAAACATAATATCATCATCTGATGGTACCCAATCATGCCACAGCGAAGGTGCTACACCATTCATTTTTGAAAGTTTGTTCAGTGTAACTTCTTGCACAGTTAATGGGGTAACGTTGAATCCCACTACCTCCAGTTCGATTGTATCGCGACGATCCCGGTTGCGCGATAAAGTTATTTCGGAGATCGTATTCTTCAGCAACAGACAATTGTCTCGCGTTCGAGAACGTCTCCGGAATAGCATTACCACTCATTTCATTTTCCTGACCCTGACCGGTAATTCGTTGAGGACGAGGGGTTGCCATCACAGTAAATGCGCGTGTTGCATCTACCTCATCCAAAATGTCAAGTGCAACATTGAGTGCACACTGATCCTCCGTTTCCCTCGATATCCTACCACTACTAGTATTATTACTACTACTATTCAAATTCTCAATTGGTGATGGCGGAATAATCGGTGGTACCTCAAATATTTCCTCCCCATCCGTGTCCTCTGTTGGTGGTGGTGGTAAAGTATTTTCATTAATATTAAATACTGGAGTGATGCTTTGATTACCATCCACAATGGCCATGGATCTTTCCACATGATCCTCTCGTTCTTGGTACTGGCAATCATTCCTTACAGGTATCCCATTACAAGGAATAATGCCAGTATCAATTCGCTGAGGAGCACGTGCAAGAACCGGAAAAGTTTGTAGTTCCCTTATCAATGTAGTTCCCTCCTCCCACCCAAGCAATTTTACCAGTGTCACATCATTAATTCGATCAACATCAACTTTTATCTGATTTGCTAGTTCGTAAAAGCGAATATGCATGGTTTCCGTGATTTCTTCAAACCCTGCATAGTCGATTTCATACAATGCCAGCAAATCCCTCACGGACTGGCACACTCTTATACAATCAATAATTTTGTCCCAGTAAGTGTAAATCAAATAGGAAATAAAATCCCTACCTACGACATCAAATGTCGGCCGGAATCCTCTAGCCATGGACTCGCAAAGGTCCCTCCAGGCCAAAACCATTCGGTCGCTTTGTCAAATCGTCCTTCCAAAAAAGCCAGTAAAATAGTATCGATGGGATTCGTTTCTGAAATAAGATGGGAGACAATATGTCAATATGTGTTCACAGCAACGATCTCCCATCAACTAAATACTATGTTCACACATATAAATAAAAAACTTTTAAATTCGGAAGATTGTACTTTACGTGTTATATATCTTTTTTGAACAATTGAATATATCTAAGTGTTTTACAAAGTTTGTTTCGCACTTCATGTATTGTTTTGTTTTTAAGGTAGTTCAAAATGTTTTCATTTCTATTATTTCAAAACGTTGTTACAACCATCGCGTAATTGTTTGATTGTTTGTACAATTCCCAAGGTAAATGTTAAATTTACGCAACGTTGTTACAAACTAAACTTGTACTTTTGTAACAAACGTAACGTTCTTATATATTTTTTTTACGAAACGTTGTTACAAACTAAACTTGTACTTTTGTAACAAACGTAACGTAGTGTGCAACTTTTTAAAAAAATAATGTAATGTTCACTTACCCTGCTTTTTAACTTTTAGATCCACAGACAGACAGACAATTACCTTCTAAAGGAATTCGTTTGAATCTGTAACGACAAGAAACAGAAACATATTTTGAGTCACACGTCATTCAATAAATACTTTAACGATATGACTTTGTAACTTGTACCTATTTTAAAATGTGTTCACTATTACGATTAGTAGCAAGTATTGCACATGCGTTTTCACTTTGTTCATTACATCGTTGCATTTTTTCTAAATACTTTGTACTACATTCATTAGTATTAAGCTTTCATTTTAGTACATATTTTAAGCACGTTTATTCATATCTAG